>QZGG01000882.1:0-94741 GCA_006409495.1 Sedum album
TCACCGTCTTACAAATACATATTGATCCTCCTTGAACTTTCCCCTTGTTATATTATTATACACCTGAAAATATTGAATACACGAGTTCTATTGGCATTAATGTGTGATGAAGACTCAGTTTTATTCCTTATGAAAATTAACAATACAAATCTTTTTTAAAGATCCGATTCTCAATTTAAAATTTACTCCGTAAGATCTGTCAGATTGCCAATCGTGCTTCATTCAAACAATAGTTTACCTTATGAGTGTGTGTGTGTGATCTATCCTATCGTGTCTGCTTTGTCTCCACAAATCCTGCAGAGAGTGGTGTGATTATTAAAACCCATGTATTGACATTAATTCCTATAAGCATGTCGTGTCACTATTATCACTCACTCATACACGCATAAGTGATTAAGTGAAGCTAGTTGTGTAAGGTTGCAATGTTGTTACATTGTTATGTGTTAGGAAATTTTTGAAAAATTAAGGATTTCGTCATTATGATCATATGATTCTGTAACAAGGAAAATGCAACTGCAAAACGAGTACCCATTTTACTATGCATTATGTGATATGGTTATTAGTTGCATATAATATTATAACGATTCAATCATGAAACAATATTGATTCAGAATGGGTACGGGTAGATAACCGTGCAAACGTTAAAAAGACAACCTCATTATGAGATTCTGAGCCGATTCATTTTCAGATCCAATCTAAAATATGCGGTTGAAAATATGCAACAAAATCAGGATCCAACCCATCATATTTTGTGTGATCTGGTTTTTAGCAGTAAATATACCTGTAGAATATTTATGAGTTGTTACTAATCATTAAACAATATTGATTGAATGATTGCGAATCAGGTACCGTTTGGCAAACTAGGAAGATGTTAAGAACAATGAAGTTCTGATCTGATTCAGATGCATTCTAAACTACTCCATATGGTCTTTTGCAAAGTTGAAAACGTGAATGAATTCAACATCTATATGAAAAAGCTAATTAACATACATCACTCATTACATCATATGATAGGGTTTGCTAATTATTATACATAGAGATTGTATCACGTGGAACCCTCTCCTTTTTATGGATCCATGGATCCCCCTTTGCAGCCGTTGATTGTATTTTCTGTTTGCATTTTGAACGCACCAGATTGTGCCAGCGCATTAATGAGCATGTGCAACTCACGTGTGCATTTGTTATGTGCAACTCACGTGTGCATTTCAAAAATGCAAACACGTGGCACAATCTGGTGCGTCCAAAATGCAAACAAAAAATGCAATCAACGGCTGCAAAGGGGGATCCATGGATTCATGAAAAGGGAGGGTTCCACATGATACAACCTCATTATACACATGCATAGCTGATTAGTATGAAGGTATAGATGTAACTCATTAGTATTTTCACACAATGCCTCATCTAGAAGTCAACCATGGAAAAAAGATGTTGGTGCATGGCTGCATGCCTTCATCTACTAGTTTTATTTGTAAACAGTGAGTGAGGTTCATTTGACACTGATCTCACCGTTGGATCAAAAAATCATATTTTAAACTATTTTGTCTTTTGACGAAATGGTCAAAATGCACAAAATAAAGTCAAAATATACAAACAATTAAGTTAAAAGTGCAAACAATAAAAAAAATGCATCTCTACCCTTGGGGCGCAAAGTAACAACACTCTGTTACAGTTCTTGGAACTCTTAGCCACCCATTTAATTATGCACAAACGACGTCCAACTAGAATCCATTCTTTTCTCATTTTCATAGTCAATTGTGGACCTGGTTCCCTTCTCCACTGTAACTTTTGAAGGGTAGCTTGGGTTTCACATCATTCACTCACGGCTAACCTCAGCAACTCCCCTTCTCTTTTCTTAATTTCTTCGTGGTCTTCTTATTCTCTATCTCTATATATTCAATCCGTTTGCGTTTCATACATTGTCATTCACCTGTCTTTGAGCAAAAAAAACAAGCTTATACAGTTTTTCCAAATCAAGAGCAACCAATGCCTGCCCCAGCTAACCCATTATCCTCCAAAGATGGGTCAGGACGGGTGCTCATAGTAGGAGCTGCAGGGTTCATTGGCCACTTTGTAGCAGCAGCGAGTCTCCATGCAGGCAGGACAACCTATGTGCTGGCCCGACCTGCTTCAGCCACTAAGCCTAAAACTGTTTTAAAGAGTTTACAAGAGAGGGGAGCCATCATCGTGCATGTAGGGTTTGCTACTCTCATATGACCTGCTTTTTGTCACATTACTCATCTCTAACACTATTCTCTACAATATTACTAGTAATCAATAAACTAAAAGTGTAAATATCTTGCAACTAAAGGATAATATTATGTAATGAAAACCCTAGGGTGATATCAAGGACAAGAACTTTATGGAGACGACAATGAGAGAGTTGAAGATAGATACGGTGATATCAGCCGTGGGAGGGGCCGGTATCATGGACCAACTTTCTCTTGTACAAGCCATCAAAGCTGTTGGGACAATAAAGGTCCCACCCACACCACCCAACTCTCCCTTTGAAACTAAATCAACTTTAGTGCAAAAGTGCACATCATTAAAAGTTTTCTAACAATCATTTATTGTTTTGACAAGCAGAGGTTCATGCCATCGGAGTTTGGGCATGATGTGGACCGTGCGGAACCAGTAGAGCCAGGAAAGAACATGTACCTCGAAAAACGCCAAGTCCGGCGGTTGATTGAGGACTTGGGCGTCCCATACACCTACATTCTTTGCAATTCCATTGCTTCTTGGCCCTATTGTGATAACACCCACCCTTCAGAGGTCCTCCCACCAACTGATGAGTTTCATATCTATGGAGACGGAAGTGTCAAAGGTAATATTTTTACACCCTTCATAAACCCTAACGGCAGAACTAGTCATTTAGGTGCAATAGTATAACTTCTACTATCACAACAAACTGACCTAATAATATCTAAATTTGAGTATGTGACCCACTAACACACTATATGTACATTAATGAAACCTGCATTAAATAAATGAATGGCTAGAAAGTGATCCATGACCCTGAAAGACTTGTTTTGCTATATGGTCATTGATTATAGGTCAGATATAGAGAGTTGATTATAGGTCAGATATAGAGAGTAGTTGGGAAAGTAACCTTAAACTAGAGTAGCGTCCTTTTGGATACTGCAGTCCAGAGTTGCTTTCAAATTTATATATCCATTAAACTTGTCTAGATGCATGTTCTCCTCAACTGTTTCAACCACTACAATAGTTCAAATCTTTGTTTATCTGACTTGTGCTCTAAGTCTCCAAAGGATAATGTCTGCATACTTGGACTAATACAAAGATATGCAGTAGAGTAATTAACATTCAGATGTTAATGTATTTGCATGTACAGCTTATTTTGTAGCTGGGAGTGACATTGGGAAGTTCACTATTAAAGCGTTAGACGACCCAAGAACACTTAACAAATCGGTTCATTTCAGACCTCAGTCCAACTACGTGACAATTAATGAGTTGGCTAGCTTGTGGGAGACCAAGCTGGGACGCGTCCTGCCAAGAGTAACAGTATCCGAAGACCACTTGCTAGCATTGGCTGCAGGTTTGAACTAAATTTTTTAAACCTAAGTATGTTTTGTTGCATGAAAATGAGTTGGGTGTGGTTGTTTTAATTACAGAGAATCGCATTCCAGAAAGTATTGTGGCTGCATTCACTCATGACATTTTTATCAAGGGGTGCCAAACTAACTTCGAAATCGATAGGCCTGATGAGATGGAAGTAGCTGATCTCTACCCAATGGAGCGGTTCATCACGCTGGACCAGTGTTTCGACGAGTTTTATGGTAGAATATTGGAAGTAAAGGAGGCTCGGGCCGAAGCTGAAGGTGGAGAAAACCTGACAAAGGTGGAGGAAATGCTCATTACTAAAACTGAAGCTGCTGAGATCATGACTCAGAGTCATGTGTTGGAGCCGCTTCCCATATCAGCCATGTGTGCTTAGAACTCACTACTACTGTGCTTAACCCGAATTGGCTGATTGATGGGAAGGATCCACAATGTGATTGATTTGTACTGTTGTTTGGGAGCTCAATTGATTCGTCATGTGTCTTTAAATAAATTGGTAATCACTGAGGAAAACAAAGTGAGGTGGCTGTGTTACTGTTTATCATTCATGTGTGCTAGTTCATATCTGGAATTCAAACAAATCAGTGAATTAAATATGTACCTGTTCAGCTTTACAGTCCATGTCATTCTTCATGTTTAACCACTATTGTATAAATTCCAAGCAGGCATGTCTGGGTTGTATGATATGAGCTGTAAGTCAACCAACCTGGAAGACCAGCAGGTACAACAAATTGTTAGAGATGAAAATTCTATCTACAGCAGAATGGCAACTGAAAAAAACGTTGTGATATAATATCCTACTTGCGTGTGTTATTGTCCACTTGAGACTAGCTTCCAAGTAGAAAATGAAACCATGTCTTATTAAACCGTTTCAAAATAAGGGGAAATGTAGACAACCACTGGGCATATATATAAAATAGAATATACGACATGGACAAAGAGGATGCTAGGACATGAAATAACACTTTTGGTATCTGTACCCACCTCTATACGCGGTTCTAGTGTCCTTGCAGTTGAGGGATTGACACTTCATTAGCACGCATTAACTCTTCAATGAAGACATATGGGGCCAGCGCTTACACTTCTCGCCACACGAACTGAGATAAATGTATAAATTATCTGGAAAGGTCAATATTGTTGAGTTTGCATGGTAATGATCAATACCAAGATAGTATGGACAGCTATTTAAAATAGTAGAGGACACTTCAGTATTCCAGAGACGAATATAAAGAACATGGCTAAAAAACTTCAAAAACTACATGTGTAAGTTAAGCAGAAAATCTGGCATTAAATGAATAAAAACTGGATATGGTAGGTAGTTTGCCAATGTATCTGTCATTAGAGATTTTATAATAGAGGAGCATACCAGCGAATGACATGGTGCAGGCGGGACGAAGAACTAAAATTATAGTTTATACGTTCCTCAAAGCAATCTCTGAACATGTTGCTGTTAATGTTCTCTTGGGATGAGCTTGATATCATGTTGCTCTCTCGGTGGTTGGTGCCTGTTTGGCCTGCGCTTTAATTAGTTCTTATGTACTTGATATGAACAATCGATGTGTAATCTCGATGTATCTTGTGCAAGTTGTAATTCCACCATCAAAAAAAAAAAAGCAATCTCTGAACAAAAAATTGTCCTGCGCAATGTATTGAATGAATATGTAAGGGCAAGTTGTACTTAAAAGTTAAATTGTGAAGTATGTCGATGATAATTCAATGAATCCCTTATCCTGATTAATCAAGTGAATAGCTAGCAATCAAGTAAAACTGAGAGCATACCTAACTTTCCATATGTCCATATGTACTTTAGACTAATATGTTCATCCAATGTAAGATGCCTAAACTATTTCCGCCCTCAACACTTATTTAAAGTGCTTAGAATAAACTATTGAAAACCCAATGGAAAGAAACTTGAGTTTTGACAGTTATTTTTTTACAAAGATCGAATATGTCTAGATTTCAATTAAAAATATTTTATCAAGAATATAGTTCGATTAAAAATACAGAGAATCGAGTAAGTTACATTTTATAAACTTTCCTATACCTCCTGCCTCCTGGCGCATTATTATGATTTTTGATTGTACATTGAGAGCTTCCTGCAATTTCCATATATGTGTTAGCAGACATGGAGGAATGATCAAAAGATTACAACATAAACACATTAATATTGATTAGAAAAACCAACAGCAGACCGTGGCACTAAGCCATTTTTTGCAAGTTAACAACTGACTGAGTCTACCAGAGAGATTAGACGTATCCAAAGAAGCAGATTTAGGAGCATAATAATAAAAAGGTGAGCCTCTTTTTGGATCTAAAGTTTCAACTATGATATGCAAGCTCATTTCATTTTGAGCTTAAATATAGTACTGGCAATGAAAACAAGAGTTAAACCTTCCATCGCCACTTGTACATGTTAGAATAATTAGTAAAATAGACAGGAAAATGCAGGTAATGAAATTAGTGAACAATATAATTAGAAAGGAAATTGGTGAAAATAAAGAACAAGGTTTGAAACACAAAACCGTAAGTGACTGAGGCACGCTCGGCGCTTTCCTTAAAACAATATTGCCCTCCCACTCGGTGCTGGGTTTCCTCTAGGCAATTTGTCTCCCAGGATACAACAGTCCAACCTTCACTCACATGCACCCGGTGTAAAGAAGGCGAATGAAAACTGTCTTCCACTATCACCAACACAAACATGACACCAAAAGAAACTATATATGGAGGATTGAGGTTTTGTTTTTCATATTTTCTATATACATATCTTAATATAGTAGGAGTCATCCTCCTTATATATAAAAATATAATTGGTAACCACTCATGACATAAAATCTATTTAAAACCATCATGATGATTACCAATAAATATTTTAATTAAAACATTTTCTTTAAACATTTTCCAACAATCCCCCACATAAAGAAAATGGAGTTTTAAACATAAGACTCGACTCAACATGGTGATAGTTTCTACGGTTTATATCTGCAAAGGATAGGTGGGCAACGCCTTTGAACCTTCCCTTGGAAAGAAATGCATTCTTTACTGACTATTCAGTAGACGCGATGTCCTTGAACTGTTCGTCTTATTGTGTAAATGAAGTACATAACTTCCACAGATATATTCCTGACAGCCTTTCATTTCTCATGGTTGGGTTCATTACGGCCCTGAAACCCCTACCTGGTTCTGCGAGAGTTGCTAAAGAACTAAGCCCACATAGTTCTCCTTTGAAGCGGCCACACTTCTCTCCAACATAGGTGATTCTCTATTTAGGTAATCCCGCATTACCCGTTCAGAATTTCCTTTATCCAAACTACTAGAATCATTAAAAGCTTTAAGCTTAACCTCGTACGGGAGTCACTGTTTAAATAGGAATGAGCTAGGGGGTAAAACCCCCACAGTGACCACACTCCGTCTTAGCAATTAGGTTGTCCCATTGAACCAAGTTCTTGGGATCTCCAGTCATCATGGTTGGGTTTTCCGTTGCCTCGACTTTATTTCTAAAGGGCTTTCGATCGAGCTCATTCCTTTAACTTCTCTACAAAGGTTCTATTTTAACATTCAAGTTAACGGATCCGTTTTAATATCATTGAACCTTACATAGTCAATATAAATGACTCCAAAGAGAAGTTGTATGATGATATTGTGTCATTGACATATTTGTCTAGACTTACCATCAATATTTATGTTGTAAACAATCATGAATTGATTATCTCAATATATATCAATTTTCAGCACATGATTTGTCCATTTTGAAATATTCTCATACAGATACCGTCTAGACATTTTCAAACTCATTCTCAAATGACTGTTGACTTGACATAGTCAGTCTAGAGGATTTTGGACACACCATTATCTCTCAAAGTGAAGACTCTAATCCAAAGTGAATTTGAGATAGACAGTATCTTCCAAAACCTTTTCATGCTGCAGTCATGAATTACTTGTACCGCTTACAAGTGTACTCATTTGTTCGCGTACATCAAGTACACTAAAACACTAATCACTTTTTCATATTTCACTCTTGAGAGAAATTTCATATCTTCATAGACATGTATTGTTTACAACTTATCATCGACATGATGTGATCGACATGACACAAGACTTTTCATATTCACAAATCACATGTGCAAGTCTTAATCCACATTTCACATGTAGTCAATAGCATGTGATCTTACACATACTTGTGTCACATCCATTGATTTTGATATGCTTATCAAAAATCAATATAATGATCATGTATCCATGCCCCCACATTTGAAAGTATTATTCAAATTCAATACTATCTTACGATGAGAAATTTCATCATTGCTAGAAACATAATCAGATGTAGCAAGCTAACATACCAAGACCACCACATTCATTATGGCCATCAACGCCAAAGAAATGCCACTTTGAAATGTCTCTTAAGTTTTATGGCTCATCTCAACATATTATGCTTAAAAGCATTAATTAGATATTTGTATTCCTCTTCATGTCAACTCTTGCCATTTCATTAAGTTCCCAACTTGTACCCTACTCTCAAGCGAACCAAGTTAAGTAACAAAAATTTTGCTCACTACTCACAAAATAATTGTTTCAAACTTTGTTGACGGGAAATTCAAATTCCATAGCTTCCTATGAATTTATTTCACGAACATTATTATCAAGATATTGTGCACTCATGCCACAACTCTTTTTGAACTTCATCAGTTCATCTTCATATCTATCCAAAATCACATTATCATAACAATGAGCATCTACGCCACATGTCACTTAGGCTTAGATTTCTCAAGTCTATTCGTGGCCATTACAACTAGTCATTTAAAGTTCATTGTGACAGCTGCATTAGCAATAGAAAGCTCACTAGCCTCATCTGAAGAAACATTTTCTCTAAGGCTTTTCAATTGATCTAGTCAATTAGAGTAGAACTTCTACCTATTGTTACGATCGGATCTATACGACTTGGTTCACTTTCTGAACATCATGTACATTTCAGTTTCTGTGAAACTAATCAATCAAATAAACAATGTAGTGTTTATAATTATGTGATCAAGTATATCACTATGACCATCAGTTCACCATGAAACATCTCAGTTTAAGACAGTGTGCTTTGGGGAATTCATATCCCACTGGCAAAGCGAAGTCATCAAGCATGTTCAACTTCTTCATTCAATGAAGCATATATGACTTATCTTAAGCTAACCTCATGAACCGGTACTCAAACCATGGATCCCATGCTCACAAGCAATTGGACTCTCATTAGACCATTTCACATTTGATTGAGCTAATGTTCAACCTGGTCATATCTAATTGCTTCAGTAACATAGCACATTTTTTCATTCACCCAGTCAAACATCTCAGCATGAAATTTCCATACAAACGGGAAATTCTGACACTTGTGTCAAATGCAGCAGTTGAGGAAGTTCTAGGAGTTCTCAAACTGGACATTTACATGTTTTAATATAATTCTCGCACAAAAGAAAATATCATGTAAGCAATCGGCCCATCACACACAGAAACATCCTCATTGATGCGTTTACAACTCAAGCATGCTCTATATTCCACATGTGTGCTCACACTCCTATCCAAATGAATCAAGTTTGATATCACTTCTTATTGCAAGCACACAATGCACCAGCCATTTCCTTGGCTGGAACACATCATTTTGTTTTCCAAAATATTTTTAATCCATAATTTCAGTTTGCTTCTTGAGTGCTCTCAAGTAACTCAATTTGGGATACGCACTGTTGGGACCTCAAGCCATTACCCACATTGGTATTTTGATGCACTAATCACTCAAACAAGACATGCCAAAGCATCAAACTGAATGATGTTAATTAATTAGCTAGTCAGCCTGCTTAATCAAGCAGAAAAGCTAATAGTTCGGACGCACCAGAAATGCTGCAAACTAACGAATGGCATCAAAAGAAACATTATTTCACAAAACATCTCTTTGTGTGACATGTTAGTCCACCCAACAATGGACATTATTCCACATGACACACAATCTAAAGTGCTTGGTGAGATTGCTATTTGCTCATCCTCATACTTCAGTTTTTCACTACCAACCAATTATGGTTGCACTGATACTCAAACATGAGCGACACCGGCACATTCCACGACTTCGATTCAACTCCATATGATCGAATTGAAGTGGACATGCTGCCAAAATGCACATGCAAACTCAGTCTCATATTCAGATGAGTCCAAGCCTCAAATATTATGCAGAAGTCATGCATATATTTTGATTTGTGTTAACCACAAATCACATTCTTTTCAACAATTTTGCAAAGGACTACACATCATGGGTGGGACTTGACTGTTGCCTCCGGATAGCCTTGTGAGCTTTTGTCCCAAATTCCATTAATGTGGATCAAGCCACTAATGATTTTTTCAAGCCAAGCAGCGCTACATCCTTCATTACGGTTCACTTTGATAGTGACGATGGGACAGAGCCTCTGTTCATCACAAATCTAGTCCGAGCAGCTGGACACTAGTTTCTTAAAACCCAGAATTGAGGACAGCGAAGCAACTCCATTGTCATGAATGGAGAACAAGTTGATCCCACTTATCTTCATAAGACGGCAATTACTCCTCAATCTCCACATCAATGCCAACTCATTTTCGAAATCTCAGGATGCAACTGTGCTGCTCTAAAACGTTGTTTCACTTCGGCTCGTTTGAATGAACCAGTGGGCCACAAGCCTTATACACGGCTCGCCCAGTGAAACAAACTACCACAAGTCTCAAACATGATTACTGAGCGAACTCAGTCAAATCATTAATTTGATGCACTTCAAGTTATGTATGTCAAACTAACCTCAAGACACCATTGCCCGACATCCATCTCACATTTCGAGTATCCAAACACATCAATTCATCATGTAAGTAGATGATTGTCAATATGGAATATATGAGACAACAAGTTGGGTAGTTCACTGGTGGAGCGTACAACTCCTTTTTCCAGCAATTCATGGGTCTACTAGAGGAACAACCACGTTCTCTATGTCCATCACACCCACATGCAGTGAAGCATTTCATTTTATGTTAACTCAAATTCTCAAATGATACATCTAATGAGTAGATGATCGAAATTAACCATGTCTGGTTAATCTGTTTCAAGCATCAATTGCATTGAGGTTTCTCAAAACTCAATTTAGCCATTTCAGTTTCAATCAGCAACCACTTAGAAGGTGTGTAAGATTGATCAGTCGAGTGGTCCATAACATCTTATGTCTTAGACTCTGTTTCAGTTTGAACAGCCACAAGCCATGTTAAGCTAACTTGGGTCATGTTGACTGCTACACCTTTCAAGCTCAGCAACATTATCTCAAAGCTCCTCACACGAGGAACTGGCACAGAACAACGATCTCACTGGAGACTTCAAAATCCGTGTGTGAGAACCCAGTTGCCAAAAGTATTACTGGACGCACTCAATGCAACATGCATGCAGAGACACAAAGTCTCATCATCTCCTTCAACAAGTAAAAATCTCAACGGAACATTATTAAAATTCTGTGGCTTCTCCTTCCGTTTCTTCACCTGGATAGTCATTATCCCTCTTTATTGTCAGTTAATAGCTACATGAAAGTTGGCTTTAACTCAATTTAAAAAATGTTAGTAACTTTCAAAACCTTAATAATGCATTTACTTAATAGCATAATAATATAATTATTAGAATATGCCAACAGCCAAACTTTGATCATTCCACTCGTAGTAACCAAATCATTTCAAAAGTAACTGTCACAAAATGACACAGGAAGATATAGAGTTTAGAGTACCTCAACCCATATACACTCTCGTTTGCCCTTGTAAACTGAATCGGCTCCTACAAATTTAAATTGTGGCATACACCATCGTGTCAAAGTAAACCACTTTATATTCATGTATTTATTCTTTCTCTAATTTCTAGTATTTCCTTATATATTTGATAACAAATTCAACACCTTCAAATCTGCTCAATACCTGTCTACAGAGGATCAAATATTGTTTTAAGATTGTTAGAATAATTATAAAATAGACAGGAAAATGCAGGTAATGAAATTACTGAACAATATAATTAGAAAGGAAATTGGTGAAAATAAAGAACAAGGTTTGAACACAAAACCGTAAGTGACTGAGGCACGCTCGGCGCTTTCCTTAAAACAATATTGCCCTCCCACTCGGTGCTGGGTTTCCTCTAGGCAATTTGTCTCCCAGGATACAACAGTCCAACCTTCACTCACATGCACCCGGTGTAAAGAAGGCGAATGAAAACCGTCTTCCACTATCACCAACACAAACATGACACCAAAAGAAACTATATATGGAGGATTGAGGTTTTGGTTTTCATATTTTCTATATACATATCTTAATATAGTAGGAGTCATCCTCCTTATATATAAAAATATAATTGGTAACCACTCATGACATAAAATCTATTTAAAACCATCATGATGATTACCAATAAATATTTTAATTAAAACATTTTCTTTAAACATTTTCCAACAGTACATTCCAAGGGAAAAGAGAGATCAATTGTCTAAGCAGGAAAAAATACAATTGGTCAAGGTAACACTAAAGACCATCTCATACTCAGCGACCATGAGGCATTGATGTGGCTGCCTGGCTGGTAATGAGAATCTGCCTCTTGATATTGCTGCATGAAAGAGCCAAAGGGGATCAAAAACAGCCCTACAGGGTAAAAGTGAAATTATAAGGAGCTCAAAACATCAAGAGAACATTTTCAACGACAAACTAGCAAATTCTTGAATATTCAGTAGATATTGATCCCCAGCTCTAAGAGACGAGACTGGGGGCGATTTAGTACATGCATCCGCCACTGCTGGCTCTTCTAAGCATACAGAAAATACGAAAAAAGTGATGACTTAAAAAACACAGCTTCCAATTGCTTTACTATTTCTCATGTAGGACTTGATCAGTATATGAGTAAAGAAGTGTCATTTGTTCAAAAAAAACATCAATGCAAGGGATACGCTTTTCTATCGCTTTCAAAAGTACTCCTCAAACCTCATTTCATATTAATGTCTTCATCTTAATAGTTTACATACCTATCAAAACTCACTCTTTCCAAACCACTCAAAAGAATTCGTTATTCATCCATACATCCTAGAGGCTTTACACAAAAAATACAAAGCGTCCGCAAGTGCTAACCTCAAAGACAATATGAAACTAATAATGTAGACTCTCACAATTCCGAACCAGCACTGAAATGGACTCACAAGTCACAATAGCTCTTCAACTAATCGACTACTGCTACTCTACTGATGAGAGTCACTTTAACAATACACTAAAATCCACAAAATCCACTACATGTCCACAAGCAAAAATTAACATCAAACCTCACAATTGCAGATTGTTAACACCACCAGGAGTTGTCTGAAACGTTATCGAGCTTCAGAACGAGCTATAGAGTGAACATAAGCAGCAATCCATTGGCCGCAACATGCTACAGCGACTTGCCGTCGCCGACGATGACGGCGTCGTCTTAGGCCTTCGTTTTGGGTCTTCTTTGACCTCGCTAAGTGGTAATCCCCGGTTTAGTTTAACTTTTTATGACGATTTTGCCCTTATAGTGAAATATTTCATTATGTTCTAAGTGGATGAATTTTAGTTTTAGCAGGTTAATTTGCCACTTATGGGGGCAATGAGAGATATATTTGATCAAGCTAAACTTTACAACATTGAAGGCTTTCGATAGGGCGTAGTAATGGTTAGAAAGGGCTGATACTATGAGCCATTTTCAGCATGAATTCAGGCACTAGTCGCCTTCTACTCGAAACGGCTTCTGCATATTTTTCCTTCGATTCAGAGTCAGATTTTCCACCGTAAATAGAAGCCACTAGATCTTTGAACATGTCATCCTCACTGCCTCTCATTGGATCCTGCAGAACATAGCATTCTTTATTTCAGCTGCTGGTTGATTAGTAATCAAAGGTAAAATAAGTTAAAGCGGACCGAAGAGCCATTTTGGTAACATACATGAAGAAACAGGTCTGTGTGAGTTTTTCCATCATAGAGAATTGACTCAGCCTTTACTCCAACACTTCGAAGACTTTCTGCGAAATTCTTACTGCATATCAAAAAAGCATAATAAGATTATTTTTCAGTGAAGTGAACTTGTTTAGAGCTGTAATCTAACAATAGGTTGGCCGTTAAGTGATATGTAATTTGGATGATAAACTACCTAGCGGATGATGGAATTGAGAGGTCGCCAGTGCCATGAAATAGAACAGTAGGTGGTAAAAGGGGCGCTGCATTTCTGAATTTTGGGTCTTGAACTATCAACTCTGGAGAAAATTTCCGCAATGATTCTTCTCCTTCCATTAAGCTGATGACAGGATATTAGTTCAAGCCAATGGTGAGAAAAAACGACAGTGATAGCAAAGTCAGTTGCAAACTTATTCTAGCGAATCCGTACCTCAGAAAAACAGATCGATGCAGGCCCCGACTGTGAAAATGGTCAACTAGATTTGATAGATTGTATCTGGAAACATCCAAGATATAGAAATACAACTGTCTACTTGTCAGATGCAAGAAATAGCAAAAGTTAAAAAATCGTGGAAAACAGACAGCTGTCAACTTACACTCCTGATAAGCCAAAATAAGCCGACATTTGTGAGACACTCCAAGTCGTACTTTCTTCCTGAACAGATTCCTTGATAGCTTGGTCCAGAAGAGCACAGGCAGCAATGTGTGCACCAGCTGACTGCCCCATCAAGTATATCCTGTTAACATAGCATTTTGACAAAATTAACGTTCAATTCGATTCACGAGTTTTTACTTTTTTGTTTTCATTCTGAGCTCTGATGTGAGGAGAGACTTGCTAACCTATTAGGGTCGCCTCCGTATTTGGAGATATTATTACAAACAAATGAGATTCCTTCAGATGCATCCCTCACCATATCACTAATGGTTCCCTGCGGAAAATTCCTGCAACCAACATGTGATTTAGTTGACCTCCCCTCAAGCAGACTACAAAATCTAAAGCATGAACATGTCCACGTTGCTAATAAAAGTTCTTAAATACCTATAATCAATGCAAGCCACAATTACGCCTCTTTCCGATAAGTGCTGTCCCAAGAGAGTGCCCCACGCTTTGTACCTATCATGACAACATAAAACACAACCATCTGAAAATGACACAACTACAACTTAAATGCTAGTAGTTCAGTTCAGCTAGTCAAGCATGTTGCTTCCAAGCAAAAGTAACCCACCCTATAATCCAAGCTCCACCGGTAACCAAAGCCACAACTGGCTTCGGTTTTCCATCCTCATTTCTTGGCAGATACAAATCTAGCCTGTTAATGATACAATTTTCAGCCATTAGATCAAATCATTATAAAATACATTCCCACATACTCAAACTCTTCCGGTACCTGTTCCTTGGCTGATCACCGTAAACAATACTCCGTTGAATGTTGCTCGAGGACAAGTACGCATACCCAACTACAAAAAAGTGACCATCTTTCAATCACCAAGTTACAATTTTACATATCAAGAAAATTAAGACAACACAGCCTAGTGTCTTGATCATAGTCATTACCTTGTATTAAGCCCGGCAAGATCAGCAAACCATAGCATATCAAAGTCACCAACTTTGTGAAACATTTGTAACCCTCACTGCAAACAAACTCAACTCAAATCAGACAAAATGAAATCAAATGAAAAAAAATTGAAATGAAATCAGAAACCCTAAAACACAAATCCACTGCAAATGTAAATCACAAACCCAAGACATCGCAGCAGCTGAAACCCAATTCTAGTCACCATCCACGCCTCCATCTCAGCATGTAATATCTTAATCAGCGAATCGATAACATCACTCACTAGTGGAAGCCTCTCACTCCCAAAGCTCTCACCTTTACAACTTTTCGTCGACATTTGGCTCGAATTCAAATGTTCTTGGATCGTATAGATATTGGCATTTTGAAATGGGGGATTGAGTATAAATGGGGATCAGCGGACGAAGTGGGGTCGTTGAGATGGGATCGATTAAATGCGCATTCGGTTGGGGTGTCGGAGTAGGCGACGGGAGGACAAATGGATGAAGCCGACCTACTTGTTTGTCATGGCCCAACAATTAAATGTTTATGACTAAGTAATGCACATGACTTGGTCCATTTTGGTCATTTTTCATGCGACTATGGAGCTTGTAATTATCTAGTGTGTCGTAGAAGCATAAGGAATTGTGGTCTAACGGTCATTCATCTGATCTTTTTAATGGTCGGGAGTTCAGTCCTCTCCAGTGCATCTCCGCCTTGAGTCTGGGGTCTGTTTAGTCCTTGAGCGACGTAAGAGTAAAAAAAATTAAAAAAGAGTCATAGAAATTTAGATATCCTTAACATGTTTTAATGAATAAATCTAAAGTATATTTTTCTTTGTCGATGCACTAACCCTATGTAAATTATGAAATAGAATCTTGCAAACATCATTTTACAACCAAATAAACTATATCATTTTATGCTGGACAATCGCTGTTATGTGGAGCACAATAATATTCAACATTTCAAACAATGCGCTCAACTTCTGATTCTCACAGGGATTGGACTGTTAACTTAATATATAGAGAGGCAAATGGTTCACAGATTATATTGCCAAATACGCCTTCCATAATCGATGGAATTGGACCAACCTTGACTGCTTTCCTAGACTACCAAATTTAAACGTCAAGCTGTGTTAAGTCCTCTTTATTTGTTTTGTTCCTGTGTATCCTTCTCATCAAAAAAAATAAACTATATCATTTTGAAATGGACTAATGCATAATAAAACGTCGTTTTGATTCGTTGCAAAACAGTGCACGATACACCGAATTACAATCTATAAATTATTTGAGGTATCTCAAATTTTACCATTCAATTTATGTATTGAGAAATACATTGATGCTTGGTACTAAATATTTATTTCCCATTATTCTTAGTTGTTAAACAATACGTACGAATCAACATTGTTGCCGTAGAAATTGGGTTAGTCTTATATTTCAAGTCTTCTCGAGTGGATGCTGGGTAGACACTCATTAACTGCTGCCACCACCACATGCCAACCATGCATAAAGATCCTAAGATTCATGTCAGGCTCTCTGAGGACAGCCCAATGACCTCTTTGCCAGGGTCCAAGTTGTCAAGCCGAAAATTTACTGCTGCTCAGCCCAAGTTGGATACTGGAAGATTCCTCTGCAGAATTCAACACGATCTGATGCATGCACGTCATGTCTTTTGGTGTTTTTTCAAAATCTAGAATTAACTGAGTTTATTGTTAAAATAAAATAAAATTTGCAATAAAATTCCTCACTAATTTGGTAAAAATTTGATTTTTTTACTTTATCCGCTAGATAACCTTGGATTTGCTTGAAGTACGTATGCATTGCATATTCAACACAAAAACGAGGTTGCATGGGCTTTAAACGTCTTTTGTAAATTTACTACTGTGAAGATATTGTGCTAATCTATTATCCAAGACCACTTCTTAACTGTGTTGATTGCCTTTGGTCGATAAACCTGCCTGTATACAAAGGATATGAATTTTCAGAATAAACATTATTGAGAATGGCATATGCCTTAAGTGAATCTTTTTACCAACTTTAATAATCCAAGCAATGGCTCTCTTTAAGTACGCTACTGTGTCTGAAAATAATGTTGAATGTGATCACTATTCCGAGTATATGGGTACTTAATTATGGATATTCGAGGTTAGGGTGAATGGCATTTCATGATTATGAACGTGTTTAGAATCAATATCCAAGAATCATATGCCTGTATAACTGATTCTACGCCGCCCTAGTTAGTTAGGATATATTGCATTAGTCACCTTTGAAATGCTCTTTATTTTTATGTTTTTTGAATTATGGAACCGTGTTTGAGGGTAACCTGTGTCTTAGGTCAGGTGATACGTTGGAACTTAAGCCGACTCAAAAGTTGGAAACTCGACGTTTTCAGCATATTCTAGTTAAATGCCTTGTGATGAGGAAGACCACATAGGTTTACTATTGTCAACTTTAATTCTTTTACTTGGAACTTTTTCAATTATTGAAAAATGATTGATCACTTGAAAGTCGAAGACTGAGATATTTGAGAAGTAAAGTTGTTAATGTTACGACCATTTCGATTTGTTTCTGAGAGTTGTAAATTTTGAAAGAAAAAAGATGATGAGGTGAGGCATATTTAGGTGGGGTGCAAAGATGGCGCACCAGCAAAAAAAAAAAGTGCTATCTGAATAGGACCTTCACAAATGTGCCTCACAATTGGCTCTTACCCTTCTTATGAAGCTCCCTTGAATGTTGTTGGATATGGCTTTTCACTATATCATTGCCCCCATTTGGATTTTTATGTCCATTCCCATATCTTTATACGTCCCTTCGATCGTATCTTTATGATGCATTTGGATGAGGAGTCATGCATATATGGTACGTATTCGTACAGCCACTTCCTCAAATGAGCATCTAGTGTCATTATAATCTAGGCTTATATGTTTAAGTTCAGTCAGTAGATCGATTGCTTCGAGCTTCTCTTGAAGGTATAACAATTATTGCAAGGACATGATGCTAGTGAAAATGGCCTAGTAGAAAGAAAGGAAGAAAATGCGCATATTTTCATAGTCAGCTCGTCATGAGGGCAGACCACTTAGGAAGATCTCAACTCATCAATCATGGCCTCTCTGAGGATGTGGACACTATTCATCTCAGGTGGTGACGAAGAACATTGGAATAGAACCTCAAGAGTATTATGAACATTTTTCAAGCTTAATAGATTTCAAGTTGACAACTTGTAGCAAAAGAACTCAGAAAAAACATGACTTTGTTTACTAAAACCTTATTCAATGATCAGTACTAAAACTGCTTGTTAACGTGCATTGAAAAAAATTAACACAATTAGTAAAAGGCCGGGTTTTTAGAAAGTAGGGATTCAGAAAGATATGCTTGACTGCACTGCAGAGGAAATCTGAGATGGCTAAGGAGGCTTCTTATCACTTTCTCAAGTGAAAATTCAAGTGGGGATTATTGTTGTGTTTCTGAAGATAATGTTGTTTACAAATCTCTACTTTTTTGGTCCCACAGCTCCAAAGACAGACTTTAAATTCCCACCAAGTTTCTTAAATCTTCAAGGACACACATTTCTGGCAAGGAGGCAGAAATGGAGCACTGTTAAGGGATTCTCTAAGCTTAGCTTAATCTACTTACAAGTGGAAGAGGCATAAGTTGGATAATCACATGGTTGAGGATATTTCAGAATGTGCTGATGTTCAAACCACATCAATCAGATTCCTTTTTATGACAAGGGTTTTCTTATAAGTATGCTTGTTCTGTAATGTCTCGTAAACGGAGTAGCATTTGGTGAAAAATGGTGAAGTTCTCTAAACAGTTTGAAGGCCAACTTGTTCCTGAATGGAAAGATGCTTTTGTTGATTATTGGAAGCTCAAGAAGGAGCTTAAGAAAATCAATCTTCCAAATGTTAAATCTTTACCTGTTAAGTCTCAAGTTAGCTCTTTGAAAAGTACCCTTTTGTCGTCCATGCGGAAAGTTTTGTTCTTTGGTCGTCACCAGAGAGCACATGGTGTCATTCAGGTGATTGTCATAGTACTAAAACTTGTTTAAGGAAATTCTGTTTCAAGATCTTATTTTTAAATGTTGTTTGGAACAGGTTCATAGAAAGTTGGCATCTTCAGCTAGCAATGGTGACATGTATGAAACTGAGTTAATGGAACAACTAGCTGATTCTGAGGCTGCTGTTGAGTTTTTTACTAGCTTGGATGTTGAACTCAACAAAGTGAACCACTTCTACAAAATGAAGGAGAAAGAGTTTTTGGAAAGAGGTGAGTGTCTAAAAAAACAGATGGCAATCCTCGTCGAGCTTCAAACGGTTCATCAAGAGAAGGAAGCCGAGAGAGGAGCTCAAGGCCATGAGCTAAAAGAGGATGAGTCTATTTCATACCACCTCACATGTGGTAAATATGGATTCAAATGTTTCAGACACATTTTTTACTTTATTGATCAGACAATGACTTAATGTGTTTTTCTTCGACGCAGAAGAGGAGCAAGTACAAGACAATGTGACAGATGAGTTGGAGAAAAAAGATGCAGAAAGCATCAATTCCCCAAAATCTGATGCCACTGATGGATCAGAAGGTGTGAAAAAATTAGAAGACGGCAGAACAAAGAGTCACTCTACTCGGGTCTTCAGTTTCAAAGGGATGAAGAAAAATGTGCAAATGCGCATTCCAGTGACTAACCCTTTGCACACTTTCTCTGCCATCAATCATATGGTTAAAGAAGACTTTATGAACCATTCGTCGAGGAAATGCACTCACCAAGGCTATAAGTTGCATATAAATAAAACCAAGTTGCATCGCGCTGAGAAGATGATCAGAGGAGCCTTTGTTGAGCTTTATAAAGGACTTGGCTATCTCAAGACGTATAGGTAAAAATTTCTCTACCGGGCATCCTTTACCAAAATTGTAGATTTTTCGGTAGAAATTCCATCTAACATGCTGCATATAATTTTAACTTTCAGGAACCTGAATATGATGGCCTTCATGAAGATACTGAAGAAGTTTGACAAAGTGAGTACTAAAATTTAGAATTATGTGCTTTGGAAATTACTTTTTCTACTCAGTGAAAAATATTTATGCTAATTTCGAAGAAATATCCGACACAGGTTACAGGGAAAAAGGTTTTGGATATTTATCTGAAAGTGGTTCAGAGCTCTTACTTCAGTAGTTCAGACAAGGTTGTGACCCTGTCTGATGAAGTTGAGGAGTTGTTCATCAAGCACTTCGCCGATGAAGACAAAAGGAAGGCAATGAGGTACCTAAAGCCTCATGCACGTAAAGAATCGCATGCTACAACCTTCTTCATCGGTATGTATTAGTATGAAAACATCAAACTTCTTATAATTAGAGACAAAGGAAATATAAACAACTGAGGAATGTTTTTGTCACTAGGACTGTTTACCGGATGTTTCATTGCGCTCTTTGTTGGATATGTCATCGTGGCGCATATTACTAAAACATACAAGCAAAATGAGAACTCAATCTACATGGAAACTGTCTATCCTGTCCTCAGGCAAGTGAAAATTCCAAAAAATAATTTCCTTAAACAGTTAAACAGTATGAAATGAATACTGACAGAATCTTGTGGTTTGCAGTTTGTTCTGCTTGTCATTCCTGCACATCTTCATGTATGGGTGCAACATTTTCATGTGGAAGAAAGTGCGCATAAACCATGTTTTCATCTTTGAGTTGAAGCAAACTAAGGACCTCAAATACCGAGATGTGTTTCTCATTTGTGCCGCGTCAATGACTGCTGTGCTGGGTGTTTTGTTTATTCATCTTTCACTCGTTGCAAAAGGCTACGGGACAACTTTTGTGCACGGCATACCTGGCCTTCTGTTACTGGTAAAATCTTGAATCCATAATCAAACTGAAAACTTACTCTTCAGGATTTGAAAAATGGATTAATAAGTTTAAGTTTGTTCCTTATGCAGTTTTTTTTCACAGTCCTCGTGTGCCCGTTGAATATAATGTACCAATCAACCCGTCTTCGTTTCCTACGTGTGCTCAGGAACATCCTGTTCTCACCTTTCTACAAGGTTTGCATTTTTGTACAATTTTCAGAATCTGTTAATCCCATATGGCCTTGAAAAAATTCTTACTGTACCAAACTGCTCGAATCATCCTTGCAGGTGGTCATGCTTGATTTTTTTATGGCTGATCAGCTCTGTAGTCAGGTAGGTTACATTTGCAGGAATAAATTCCTAACCAGACAGAACAGCAGAAATTTTCTACGCGAGTTTCTGATATAAGTACTTTTTCACCCAACAGGTTCCAATGCTGAGGAACCTCGAGCATGTTGCATGTTACTACATAACTGGAAGTTACAAAACCCAGGACTTTGGCTACTGCATGAGGACGCCACATTACCGTGATTTGGCCTACGCAGTTTTCATTCTTGCCGTATTACTGGCGAGCAATGCAGGTCCTTAATTTCTCAACCCAGAAATATCACATTGATAGATTTTTTCTGTTCTCTGAACTTAACATTTTTGTTTCTTTACGCAGTGCGCCAGAAGATGGTTTGACGAAGGGAAAACCACACATCTTGTGAATCTAGGCAAGTATGTATCAGCAATGTTGGCTGCAGGAGCCAAAGTAGCTTATGAAAAAGAGAAAACTGTCGGATGGCTTTATTTGGTAGTCATTGTCTCGAGTGGTGCAACTGTTTATCAACTGTATTGGGACTTTGTTAAGGACTGGGGTCTGCTACAGCCAAATTCCAAGAATCATTGGCTCAGGAACGAACTCATGCTTCGACGAAAATTCATATACTATTTCTCAATGGTGAAAACCAGTAACCTAACCTCTATTTTTATCACACAGCTGAGCTGATCTTACTTACTGAATCCTGACAATATTTTGCATCATGTCTAGGCACTGAATCTTGTTCTACGGCTTGCGTGGCTACAAACAGTTCTGCACTCTAATTTTGGGAGAGTGGACTACAGAGTGACCGGCCTATTTTTGGCAGCACTTGAGGTTATTCGAAGAGGACAATGGAATTTTTACAGGTAAAATGTCAAACAAATAAAAAGGAATCAATCAGATATTAGCCTAAATCATATTCTAAGGAATTTCCTGACATAAAACAGCTTTCAGAGAACTTACTTACTGCCTTCCTTTTTTGAATCACAGACTGGAGAATGAGCATCTAAATAATGCAGGAAAGTTCAGGGCTGTGAAGACAGTCCCACTTCCTTTCCATGATGTAGATGAAGTCGAATGAACATGATGACGATAATGATGCCTTATTTTGCATCAGATGCTACAAGAAACAAAGCGCGGAACTTTATCACTCTGATCAAGAAAATACTTATTCGTACTAAATCATATCAGCATCATACCTGACGCAATCTAACAGTAAGCATCTAGCACTAGGTTCATATTCTTGACTGGCAAATAGTAAAATCCCAGCTTGTAGTCGACATGCCCGAGCATCCGAATCCGATACTCTCCAATGGTTGTACCTAAATGCACCTCCACAAAAGCATTGTTTTGCATAAGCTCTACTGCATAAAGATTGTAAATTATGTACAAGAAACACATCATAAATATATTGAGTAAATTTCTGTCTTTTCAGCAGCAGGCTTTGTACCAATTTTGAAATTAGGAATTGAAAACGTGAAAAATCAAACCTCAGGGACCTGTTTGTAAATATCGAAAGTAATATGCCAACCCTCAGAAAGACAGAAATACCCTTCGAAACCCTTCGCCCGCCAGAATTGGATCGTGAAGCTACGACGCGTTCAACTCTTGCGAAAGCGACGCCTGCATTCCCGCTCCGGTTACTTGAACACTCACCAATCGGTGATTTTGGAGTAAATTAAATTCGATTAGCTTCAGACGCCATTCTTCAATTTTCGGTTTCTAAAATGTTGAACAAGTAAACTAGTGTTGATTTGCAGAGATCGAGTTCATCAATCTCCAGTCCAAAATGGTAACCCGAGTCTTTATGTGTGTTTGATTCAGTAAATTCATGTGAATGTAACAGCGGAGTTCGAATTTGAATGTGTGATTTGGTGCCCTAGTTTTTGTATTTTCCAGAAACTTGGAATTAGTTGATTTTTTCATGATTATTTATTTTTATTTTTATAAAGTGTGGTGATGTGAAGTTTCTTGTTTTTCAGAGTCATTCCAGATATCATGATGAAAATGTGCTTCAATTAGCGTATCAAAGTTTTGGGATGATATTTGGGAGCCTGAGCACGTCTCCGCTTTATGTGTATGAGAGTATGTTTTCAGGAAGAATGCGTCATTACCAAACTGAGGAAGTGGCGTTTGGAGCATTCTCCTTGGTTTTTTGGTCACTTACAATTTTAACACTTGTGAAATATGTTGTCTTTATGTTGAACGCAAATGATCAGGGCGAAGGTAGTAACACACCTATTTCTTGTCGGTATTTGAAATGATGTTTTTATGACAGTTTTTTTAATGGTAACAGGTGGAACATTTGCATTATATTCACTTCTATGTAGACACGCAAAATCTAGTTTGGTTCCCAACTATCAAGCTGTGGATGAGGAACTTTCTAAATATTATAATCCATGTCAGCCATCTACGAGTGCTCCGTCACCACTTAAATCATATATTGATAAGAACAAGAACTTCAGAACGATTTTGCTTTTAGTAGTTCTATGTGGTGCTTGCATGGTGATGTGCACTGGTATTCTCAATCCTTCAATTTCTGGTAATTACCGTCTTTGCTATCTTTCGGTCTTCCGTTCAAATATTACAGTACAATACTTTTTCAAAAAAGTTTGATTGATTTTCATTTGTATTATTGCCAGTCCTATCATCCCTTGACGGTCTGCGGTTACGCGTTGAGCAGTTAAACCGCCGTAAGTTTTTAACTTTTAAGTAAGAGTACACGTTGCAAATTGGAATCTGAGAATTTTATTTTCTGCAACTGAAAAGACTATAAAGGTTGACAAACATATTTGAAATAAAAACAAAGCGTGTTATAACATTTATTTGGTGGCTTCTGGTCTGGGTACCAGAAAACGATCATACTATAACATTCACTGTGTTCTAGCCATGTGTTGGATCTCTTATGTTGACTGCAGTGTACCTTATAGCTGAACTCCTAAGTGCAGTCATTAAATTTGCAGGCACCGTGGTCGGGATCACATGTACACTCTTAATTAGTCAATTTGCTCTGCAGCACCGTGGTACATACCGTGTTGCTTTCATATTTTCTCCAGTGGTGCTTGTATGGCTACTATCCATTGCTGGTATTGGCATTTACAATGTGATCCACTGGAACCCGAGGATATATGCAGCCTTTTCTCCACATTACATATACGTGTACTTGCAGCAAACTGGAATAGATGGCTGGCTTTCCTTGGGAAATGTATTTCTTGCTGTTACTGGTATTGTCTAACTTATGTAAACCTAGCCACACTGTAAAGGGATTATAATATTGTTGCTTGTTACCCCAGGAACTGAAGTCATGTTTGCCAATCTCGGAAACTTCACCGCAGCATCATTGAGGGTACTGCTACTGCTACTACTGTCATGCTCCATTAAATTCAGTTACTTGATTTGATTAAACACTGTCATAAGAGTTTTAGGGAATATTAAATTATTAATTTCTCTGCTTCATTCAAAACAATCCAAGATGTTGTCGTAAAATGAGAACTATGACTGATTCTTTCATTGTCTAATTGTGAAGTATTATAAATAATATTGACAGTAATTTCAGGTGGCGTTTATTTGTGTTGTATATCCATGCCTTATCCTTCAGTACCTGGGGCAGGCTGCATTTGTTTCACAGAATTTTTCTGCAGTTCCGTCATGCTTTTATGCATCAATTCCAGGTGAATCAAATTAGAAAGGTTACTATGCCATACTGATCTTCTTCTGCTGTTTGTTTGTTTGTTTGTTTGTGCCACAGTTCAGTTGCTAGATCTCTCTGATTTAATCTTGCTTTGCATCTATCTACATACTATGGTGTTAAGCATCAACTTCATTCTTTCTTGAATTGCTAATACTTTTCATTGAAATACTTCAGTTGAGAAAGTTTTTTGTCATTCCTAAATTTTGGTCGCTTAACTTATTCTTTGTCTCTCTGGTAGAATTGATGTTTTGGCCAGTATTTGTCACGGGTAGTTTGGCTGCAATTGTTGGTAGCCAGGCTGCAATATCTGCAACTTTCTCGATTGTCAAACAATGCCAAGCTTTAGGATGTCTGCCTCGTGTCAAGGTTGTACGAAAGGTGAGATGGATCCGCGGACATGTTTACGTCCCTGAGATCAACTGGGCATTGATGGTTCTCAGTTTGGCTGCCACTTCTGGGTTCCGCAGCACAACTCTAATTGGAAATGCATATGGTATGTCATTTAACAAATAAGGTGCAATAATGTTCAAACAGTTTGGCCAAATTTCACTGATTATTTACGTTGAATGCTCTGCTGTTGCTCCATTAATCTACTAACAGCATATGGTCATTTATCAGCTTTCTGTTTTATGCAATATAGTTAAACCTCGATTTTCTTGTTTCTGTCACAGGTCTTGTCTCCATCATCATGTCATTTGTGAATACATGGTTGGTTGCTTTGGTAATCATTTTCGTCTGGAACAAAAATTGGAATCTGGCACTTCTATTCCTTTTATCCTTTGGATCTATGGAGTTTGTTTACTTATTGTCTTCGCTTATGCAATTGCCGAAGGGTGGATGGGCCCCAGTTGTGGTATCTGTGATAATTTTTTCGATCATGTACGTGTGGCATTATTGCTCAAGGCTCAGATATATGTATACTCTGCAAAATAAGGTATCCATGAAGTGGATCCTGAGCTTAGGTCCCAGTCTTGGAATCGTAAGGATCCCTGGTATTGGTATTATATTCAGCGAGTTAGTGAATGGCATTCCACCAAATTTCTCGCACTTCATATCCAACTTGCCAGCATTTTACCATATTGCTGTATTTGTCTGCGTCAAGAATGTCCCAGTTCCGTATGTTTCCGATAGAGAAAGGTACCTTATTGGCCGAATTGGTCCAAAGAACTACAGAATGTATCGTTGCATAGTCAGATATGGTTATAGAGATGTTCCTACTCAAGATGAGGATTTTGAGGATAATGTTGTCACAAGTGTGGTTGAGTTCATCCAGCTCGAAGCTGCAGGTCATGGGACCCCAAACTTGGCCATAGATAAACGGCTGGCTGTCGTTAGAAGGTCTGAAAGCTACGGAAAAAGACTGATGTCCATTTCTTCTGATTCTGAAGTAAGTGGTTTACCCTTCCCTACAACCAGTACAAAATCAGCTAGACTTCAGAAATTACGAGCAAGCTACGAGCAAGAGTCATCACCTCTGTTAAGGCAAAGGCATTCTCTCAGGTTCAGGTTAATCGATTCTGGCTATTTGGACCCAGAAGCTAGAGAGGAGCTTCTGGAACTAGTCAATGCCAAGCATGCTGGGGTAGCCTACATTGTAGGTCGTTCCCGCATTAAAGCCAAGAGGCATTCATCTTTTCTACACAAGTTTGTCATAAATGTCGTTTACTCGTTCTTGCGGAAGAACTGCCGGTCGCCTTCAGTTGCCCTGAACATCCCTCAAATCTGTCTGATTGAGGTCGGCATGAATTACTACTTGTAAGAAATATGTTCTTGTGGAGACTCGACTTCACTACTGATACTAATACAGTATTACGCCCAAGTAATTTGTTATTAATAAAATCTGAAAAAACAGTATCAACTGTGGCAAAAATTTGTTACAAAAACACTCATTTCTGTAAAATTAAATGATAATTAGGTCACCGTCCATAATCCAAATTAAAAATCCAAACGCAATAAAAATTGAATAACGTGTAAAATGTGATATTGAATTATTGAATATAATCCCACCATTATTGCAATAAGACAGCATTTTTGTCGGCTGAACCAGTCAATCCCCGGTTCAATCTGACTAACAGCGGTTCAATTTCATAAGATAAGTACGAGTCATTAACTAAACAGTCAACGCCGTACGAAAGAACGAACGAACGAACCTAAACGCAGATTCATCATCATCAATCCACCAACCACTTTGGAATCCCAGCTAGGGTTTATACGCTACGCTTCCTCCAATTCACGGCTCGGATTGGATTCGAAGAAGTTGATGATGAGGCTACCAGCAGCACTCTATCTCTCACTAATCTGATGCCGATTATATCTTCTTTGACATCAGTTATACTCAATTGCCGCCTCCGGATCCACCGCCGTCTGCTGCTTCAGCCACTTCCATGACGAGCGCTTCTTCTTGCTCTCACTTGCCTGGTCCCGTTCCTGTTCTTTTACATTCCTCTGTACCCAGAGTTAGGGTTTCTAGTCGACTGAGAACTCCGATTCTGTTCCATAGGACGATAAGGGATGTCAATATTCGGTCAACTTCACCTCCGATTGTAAGATGTAGTCAGTTTTTTAAGTAGTTATTGATTTAATTGGTTTTGTGTTTATTTTGTTTTTATGGAATTTTTTATTAGAAGTGGAGAATAAGATGCTTTAGGCAGGAAGACGATTCATCAGAGAGTCACAGACAGGAGTTGATTGGGGATGTTCTCCGGGGAGATTTGGTAGAGCCGGAGGTTGGCGTCAAGCAGAAACATCTAAAAAGGATTGGCTTTCCAAAATTCGTGAGGTAATTTTTCCACCAGTGGGCATTCAGTTGTTCCAGGTTAATCCATGTGTTAGAGGATCCAGTTTCTGTCTGGAATGCGGAAGGAGATAATGCTTGTTTTTCATGTGTTGACATATTGTCTTTGTTCTCAGCTTTTTCATGTTATGGATTGAGAAAAGAATTTCAACATAAAATGGTCTTGAAACTGTTAGACTTTTACAGTTATTTATTGCCTTGTTCCATTCATTTAATTAAAGCTCGCATAAACAGTGCATATTCGGAAGTCTTTATGGCCGTGCATTGCATTGCTGGTTAATGTTTGTGTTTCTGCGTTTTTTTGATACTTCCTCTTAATTGTCAAAATGAATGTGTTATTAGGATCAGTTGTTTTATAGTTTTTTAGGCTTCAGCTGTTAATTTGTTGCAGAAGTTTCATATTTGACTGAATGCGAATGTGATTATCATCTTTTAGGCTGCAGATTCATTACGTACGGCAGTTGGAAAACGGTGGACGGTGCCATGGTCAGCAGAAACAATATTGCAGGTACTGCCTCCAATCAATGAGACTCCTTGGATGTTATATTTTCAACACTGGCATGATGCTTATCATTTATCGTTGATGATGTTATAAATCAAAATAATAATTAGAAGCTATAACTGTGTAAAACCCCGGCCTTAGCCTCACAATCTAATAAAGGACCCATACCATAGTGTAAACTGCCAATAATAATCATTGTAAACTGCCAATAATAATCATTGTAAACTGCCAATTGTCATAGGTACCATATATACATTGCAATATTACGTAATCTACATAACATTTTGATATACATTTTTATGTGTTGAGTAAAGGTGCCTCCTTGAAGATTTAACCTGAAAGGTATTATTGGAGATGGAGTTGTAAGAACATTTTTGGTCAGTAGATATTAGAGCTTCTCAGGTTTTAATCTGTGTATTCACTTAATTATCAAATTAGAGAAGATGTGCTTTGTTTTATTCTTCTTAAATAGCTAATTCAGTGCTTTGTTTTGTTTTCTGAAATTGGTATGTCAGACATTAGTATCATGATGATGTGCAACAATAACATTGTCCTTTTACTGCAGGTTATGGTACTCTGGATTTCTTCATTCTGGTTTATAGGATCGTGGGTGATACCCTTTCTAGCTCATGTGTCAGGGTTTAGCAAAGAGTCTTTGACATACAGAGGACAGGCATTATACTGCCTCTTGACCGACGTAACCGAAGGCCTAGCTGGAGTTGCAATTCTTCATAGGTGCCTCTCCCGGTTTTATCCTCTTCCTAAAGACTGGTTCAGATTTAGCTTGAAAGGAAATTGGCAGATCGACGTGATCCTTGGTTGCTTTCTGTTTCCCCTGGTGAACCGTCTGTCTCAGTTTAACCTTGATTTATTGCCTCTCATGCCATCCACTCCCATCACAATCTCCAGCGTTGAGCAATCAATCCTAGCACGGGATCCAGTTGCCATGGCACTTTATGCTCTTGTAGTTTCAGTATGTGCGCCAGTGTGGGAGGAGATAGTGTTCCGCGGCTTCCTTCTCCCCTCCCTTACCAGGTACATGCCTGTTTGGGGTGCAATTCTTTTGAGTTCGGTTGCATTTGCTCTCGCACATTTCAACGTGCAGAGAATGCTCCCACTCATATTCCTTGGTGTTGTAATGGGAGTTGTATTCACCCGTTCAAGAAACCTTTTGCCGTCCATGCTATTGCACAGCTTGTGGAATGGTTTTGTATTCTTAGATTTGATGAAATAGCGCCTTGCGGTTGCGGTAAAGCTTTTTATGAATGTTTCACATGGGATAGGAGACGATTCAATGTGTTTCCAGGGACCATATGTAACAAAGAAGAAGGATGGGAAAGGAAACGTCCACACTGAGAAGATTAGATGAAGCAACAGCACAGAATTCCTTTGTTGTCTGTAAAAATGCCTCCCTGTCAATGTATCGATCAAGCATAGAGGAGCTGTTAAATGTACGTTGCTGACTTGCTGTTAACTGGATTCGGATCCGGTACAGCGTCCTGCGGATTCCAGCCGATTTTAATGAAAGTTTTAATCCAAAGTTTTAATGTATGTAATTTTTAATTAGTAAATATAATAATAAAAAATCCTAAAAAATAGAAATTTAATATTTTTATATTCTAAAACCCTATCTAAATCACTAAACCCTTTACACGTGGCATCATATTTTCTAAAAATATTAAATTAATTAATTTTAAATTTGGCTGCAAATGGCTCTTCGCAGCACTGGATCCAAATCCCTGTTAACTGAGGTTTCAGTGTAAAGCATTCTACATCATACAATTTGATAGACTCGGTTAATATTTAAATCGAACCGGTTAATCATAGGAATCGGTCCGGCCGACTGTCAAGCCTAACGTATCCTCGCGTCCAAACACTCTATTTTATCTTCCGCTTCTCAGAAAGAGAACCATTCCAGTTCCAGCCAGTTTCCTCTCCACCGCAAATCCGGACCCCACGCAGCTGGCGCTATTAGATGTTCATTGAAGTTTTGAGTCGGAAGGCGTTGGAAAAGTTAGGGTTTTTCCTCTGCTGGAGAGTCCTTTCTGATTGCTGGAAATTCACATGGTATGGAGCCTTTTCATGCAATTTTGATCCATTTGCATAATGTTAATGGACTGTAATGTAAATGTGAGTTGAGATTCATTTAGCACACACTCGATTCTGTAAAAACCTAACTTTTACTTTTAATTTGACAGTCTGTCGACTCACAATGCAGATGAATTCATGTAGCTGATGACCTAATGTCAACATTGTAATGTTCTCACGTGATTTTCTACTGCAAGAGAGTAAAATTGATGATCCTCTTCATTTTTGTGGATTATCTTTCAATAGTTACAAGACAAGGTATTTCATTGAATTAATAAACATGTAGGAAGACTCAGGATGGTCTGTTAACTTTGTTTATTGATGATGCATGCCAGAGATCAGAGCTCGTTTTCACAATTATATGTAGCCCATCAATATATCTTTTGATTATTGTCATTGTCCATGGATAATCTGTGTGACTTATTCTTATTGTAAAGCTGATTATTCTTTATGCAGGGTCTTCAGCTTCATCTCCATGCTGGCGTAGATGCGGTGCTCAATTTTACTTTCATCAGAGCCCCCACTACCGCATTGTTGAAAGTTGACACACCTCTATATATCATTGGGGAACGAATATCCTGAGATTGGGAAAGGTATATTATATTTCAAAGTCTACATTCTACCTGATTGTGATAGGGAAGTGTGGAACGAATTTTTATATTTTTATTTTTCATGCATGTTTAGGTGAAAACATCTTCTACCCCTAGTGTATTGCATAATTTCAAAATGATGTAGTCTATGCCTTACTGCTCTGTAGTTCTTGCAAAAAATACCCCATTGCCACTCCAATTCTGAAAAAAAACTTTTTGAGATATGTTAAGAAACCATCTGCAACATGAAAGATGAACAATGCTAAACGGATCTGAGAAGCATTACAGGCCTAGGCATTTCAATAATAGACATTTTAGTTTCATTTTATAATTTTGTAGGCAATCTTCCAGTTGTTCATCAAACTCGCATACCCGAGGTTGATAAACATTTTACCTGTGAAAACTTCAGGCCATTGTTGAAAACCCTACTAACTCGGCAAAATTTATAACCCTTACAACCTGTTTTAATCAAGTGTGTGTTTTTAATACTATTAATGACCAATAATCAGTGCTAATTTTTTATGAAACAAGTAAGCAAACAGGCTATAAGCGACTTGACTTTTTATCAACATAACTAAGAAGTCAAAGCTATCTGCGGTGTTTCCTTTTCCTTTGGTTCTGACATAGCTTTCATTTGATAATGAAATCTACAGGAGAATAATGAAATATCATCAAGAGAACATTCAAGTTCCCGTGTCCTGCAGAGATTATACCTCTTATATTGAGGTGGATCTGAGTGTAAAGGATGCGGGTCGATTGGTAATGGGAAAAGCACTCAAAAAGGTCATCCTGCGCTGATGCTTCTCATGCCAACCAATAGTCAAAATAACAGGGAACAGCCCCGAAAGAAATCCAAATTAGCAAAATTATATTGGGTTTGGCCGTAATTTCCTCGTGATTTTAGCCCGATGTCATGAGTTCTGGTCATGATCTACACTCTGCAGGGTAAAGTGGTTGTAATTTTGAAAGATTCAATTGTAATTACTGATCTGGAGCTGTCAATCAATGGACAAGTGTGATTGTTACTTCTTACTTAGCCAGAACTGTCTCTAACGGTATACAGTGGTCCTCATCACTGATATGGCTTACTTAAAGGTAACTTACCTTATTGGAAGCACCTTTACACTCGGCATCCTTAGTATGTCTGCTTTTAAATTTGTATTTTTACTGCATATCTATATTGCGTAATGGATTATTTATTGCATAAAATGATGCTAAGTTTTTGGATGATCTAATAAGTTGGTGGTTGAAGTTGTTAGTGAACAATGTCAGGAAGGTAACTTAAACACGACATGATGTCAATGTTAATAACATCAGTCTAATTCAGGTTCATTTCAGTTGTTAATTAATATAAGTCTATATTTGGTGTGCATGCTATTCATGCATAGTAAACTACTGGAATAAGAATTCTCCTTACCAAGGAAAATTGTGATATTTTGATCAATGTAGTGATATAATCAAGTCATCAATCAATTTCGGAACAATAAATTGTTGTCCTTCCTAGGAAATAGTTTAAACACAGAAAACAAGGAAATGCACATTGCTTGGAAGACTTCACTGCTTTTTAATTTGTTCTTTATGTGCATTTTAACATGCAAGAACACAAGAAATTAGCCCTACTTGGACTGGTTAAGATGATGCTTTTGAAACAGCTATCTCTCATTTTGTTTATATGCTTTCTAACTTCACTGCATTCCTTGCCTCTGTCAACTAAGTCCAGATGGATCGTTGATGCGCAAACGGGTCTTCGAGTGAAGCTCAAGTGTGTAAACTGGGCAGGGCATATGGAGGTTATGGTTCCAGAGGGTCTTGACAGGCAGCCTTTGCAAAATATTGCAGCTAAGGTGGCTTCTTTGGGGTTCAACTGCGTCAGACTCACTTGGGCTATTCATATGTACACTCAGTCGAGCCAAATCAAAGTGGCGCAATCTTTTGAATCAGAAAAGCTATTTGCAGCTAGAGATGGAATTTTGAAGTATAACCCTGGTCTATTGAATATGACTCTTGTAGAAGCGCAAACTGCTGTTGTGGATTCACTAGGAGAAAATGGTATCATGGTTGTACTTGACAACCATGTTAGCAAGCCAATGTGGTGTTGTTCGGAAAAAGATGGGAATGGCTTTTTCAGGGATCAATATTTTGATCCAACCGAGTGGCTATCTGGCTTGAACCTCATAGCCAATCGATACAAGGGTAAAAGACAGGTACTTCTGGAAGTCCTGTAATTTCATACTCCGCATAAAATGATTGTTTGATCAGCATTTAAACTATTTAGTATTAATAAATAACTTTTTTTCGATTTGGCTCAGGTTGTGGGAATAAGCTTAAGGAATGAGTTACGTGGTCCGCGTCAAAACGTGATAGTCTGGCATCAGTATATGCAAGAAGCAGCCACAGCCATCCACAAGACAAATCCAGAGTTACTAGTAATAGTATCCGGCCTAAATTATGACTCAACTTTACAATTCCTGACAAATAAATCCTTACAGATAAATTTGCCTGATAAGCTAGTCTACGAAATACATCGCTACTCGATGACAGGTGGTGGCAGGAAGAAGTGGCTAAATCAGCCATTGAACCAAATATGCGGAAACTTCCAGACCCATTTCAATACGACAGCTGGGTTCTTGGTCAATTCTAGTCAGCCAGTTCCTTTGTTTGTGAGTGAGTTTGGTGTTGATCAGAAAGGTGAGAATGAAGCTGACAATAGATTCTTGAGTTGCTTTAAATCTGTTGTTGCTGAGAAAGATTTGGATTGGGCATTGTGGGCTTTGCAAGGAAGTTACTATCTTAGAAAAGGCATAGCTGGCCATGATGAGACTTATGGAGTTTTGGATGCAAATTGGTCCACTCCAAGAGATCCATTCTTCAAGGCACACTATGGCCTTCTTCAAAGTACATTACAAGGTGAATATATTAACAACATTTGGCAGTTCAGTTCAGTTTTATTCGATTCAACTTTTGTTGTTATTGATATATCATATTGAATTTTTTCATTTCAGATTCGGAATCAAATTCTTCTCTGAACTACATACTATACCATTTGAAAACTGGTGGATGTGCCCAAACTGGAAAAGGAGATGTGATCCGCGTAGGCGATTGTAGTACGCGTAGTATTTGGACTCACGATGAAAATAGTGGACGTATCCGATTAATGGGAACTTCTTCATGTATCAAGATGACCGGAGGTGGACTAGGAGTAATTATTTCTAGTGAATGTTCAGATTCGTCGAGTAGTTGGTCGTTTCTCTCAAACTCTAAGCTTCATATTGGTGCTAGAATGAGTCCTGGAGCAAAGCAGCTATGTATGAAATGGAATGCTACAACCTCTGGTGCAACAATTGTGAGCAAAGATTGTGTATGCATTGATGATAGTGATCCTAAGTGTCTCCTTGATCCAAGGAGTCAGTGGTTTCAGTTGATTCCTACTAACGTTAAATGACTTGTTCTGTAACAAGAAATTGTTTTGTAAAATATTTGTAAACATACAGAATGAAATAAAAATATTCACTGAAAAGTGAGATACTTTTAAGGCACAGCAATCAGACATTGTATTGTATGAAATTGAAGAGGTTTAAGGGATATTAATTTTATGTAATTTCGGATAAAATTAAAATGGAAGAGGATCAAAGACAGTTTCAATTTCCTTTTATAAACTAAAAATAATAATTTATAAGCTAAAAAGACAGTCATAATTTAACAAGTAAATTCAATTGAATGATTAATCCCAAACATCAAAATGATTTATGTAGATTTTATCCCAAACATCAAAGAAATATTAAAAAAGCAAACGAATGAAATGTCAAGCGGAATGACTTAATCTTAGTCTGATTTTGCTAATAGACGGTTGAGATTGAAATTGGGTTTTATTAAATAGGCACTTGAATTTTCAAAAACCGTAGCGGTTGAGTTTGACGATTTTATTTAGGACAAAAACTCATTCTCAAAATCAACAACTGACATTAAATCACTTCGACTCAGGTATACTTAATATTTATTGAGAAATCAACCCTGATAAACAGAGTAACCTCCATTTAATTACAAATATTATAACAAAATTAGATACAGGTACAAATTATTATTAAGAATTAGGATAACAGAATCTCCATTTTAGTACTATTTTTTAATTGGATAAAATCATATCCGTACAGAAAACGGATTAGCATCAATCCATTAATGCACACAACTAAGATATAGTAACACATTAATTTTAGTAAAGAAATGAAGTTTGAAGAAGAAAAATCAAATTATATTTCTCACATATTTTTCCTATAAATTTGGAGTTGCAGTCCAAAGTCCAAACCATATCTCAAAGACTCAAACTAAATTCCACACTTTCCTCAATCTTTGGAATCACTTGTGTCCTGTTTCATCACCAAATGTTTCATTTTAGGAACCCTAAACACTCCAAAATGCTTTCAAAATCCACTTTTCTCATTTCCATTCTTTTGATACTATCTCATTCAATAACAAACTCCCTGCCTCTATCAACAAAAGGCAGATGGATCATCGACGACAAGACCGGCCACCGCGTAAAGCTACACTGTGCAAACTGGCCTGGTCATATAGAAACCATGATCCCAGAAGGTCTAGACAAGCAGCCCTTAGACACTATCACCTCCACCGTATCGAATTTGGGGTTCAACTGTGTGAGGCTCACTTGGGCTATCTACATGTACACTAGACCTGAGTACAGTGATCTTACTTTGTCACAATCATTTGATAAACAGAATTTAGGAGCAGCTAAAGATGGGATTCTTAAAAACAATCCATCTTTGATGAACCTTAAAGTTGGTGATGTGCATGAAGCAGTTATCAATTCACTAGGAAATAAAAGTGTAATGGTTGTATATGACAATCACATCAGCAGACCTACTTGGTGTTGCTCAAATGATGATAAAAATGGGTTTTTCAATGACCCGGATTTTAGCCCTGATGAGTGGCTAAAAGGATGGAACATTGTCGCAACTCGATATAAGAACAATCCGACAGTAAGTCCCATTTCAAGAAATCTCTTCTGTTGGAATACTAAAATGTTTTGTTATGTAAAACATTGTGTTTTTTGATTTCAGGTAGTGGCTATGAGCTTGAGAAACGAGCTTCGTGGTCGAAAAGCAAACGTACCGGACTGGTTTAAGTATATGCAACAAGGCGCTACGGCCATCCATGCTGCAAACCCCAACGTCTTGGTGTTTGTCTCAGGACTTAACTATGCAACCCAACTGAGCTTCCTTAACGGCATGTCTTATGGCTTCCCATTAGAAACAAGTTGTTATTTGAACTCCATTGGTATGCATTCAGTCAAAAAGGTTCGAACCGAGACTGGGGAACAAAGCCGTTGTACGAAAGTTGCGCAACTTACACACAGTGGTTCAACACAGAGGCTGGTTTCATTTTTAGAAACAATACTTCACCATATCCTTTGATCTTGTCTGAGTTCGGGCTCGATCAGAGGGGGACGGATGTCGGTGCAGATAATTATCTAACTTGTTTAAGCACAGTTGTAGCTGGAAATGAGCTGGATTGGGCGGTATGGGCGTTACAAGGTTCATATTACATTCGAAGCGGAGTTCCGGGAACTGAAGAGGACTATGGTGTTCTAGACAATAACTGGTCACAACCGAGAAATCCGGATGTTTTTCAGAGGTTTAAACTACTTCAACAGATGCTCTTAGGTATTACCTAATTTTTTGTCCTTCGTAGGTGGTGAGGTTTTTTCACTCTGATTCGACATTTACCGCATTTTCTATGTTCACGCAGATCCATTTAGCACTGGTGCAACATATTACAACATGTTCCATCCTGTAACTGGAACTTGCGCAATGGCGAATCTGACGATAACCAAGTGTATCAAGTAGATTGCAGTAAGAAAAGTGGCTGGAATCATGGCAATGATGGAACTCCCATAACATTACTCAACGATGCATGGTGTTTAACATCAAGTGGAGAAAATCTTCCGGTAATGTTAACGAAACAGTGCACTGACCCGAAGAGTTTATGGTCTATAATGTCGGACTTGAAGCTTCATATAGGAGTGAAGGATCCAAAGGGAGGTGATTTGTGTCTTGAGTGGGGATCTACAGGAAAGGGAAATGTTTTAGTAAGTAACAAGTGCAATCTGCAGAGTGATACAAGCCAAAATCAATGGTTCCAACTCCTGCCAACCAATCTGTAGTTATATAAATGTAACGTTAAATGTTGCAGCATATCAAAGTCTCAGTATTGTACATATCAATAATGAGTACCAAATCGGGTCTCTAAGAATGGTTTACTCGGAAGAGCTTGTAAAATTCAGAGGGTGAGTTTGGCAGCGTTGTGCAAGTTTTTTTAAATAAATTGATGCTTTCAATCGAAAAATAGAGAGCAAAAAATTAATCCATAAAAAATGATATTTCTTCAGATCCTCTTTATATTTAAGCTTCTGAGCCTTCAGTGCCTTGTCCTGGGATTTTCTTGGCCTCCTTAATACCCGAATAAGAGCAGGCGGCAATGACTCCGTTGCAAGGTCACAAAGAGTTTTAGCAGCCGCTGTTAAACCGAGAGAATATTCATCTGTATATCTATATTATGTAGTTAGAAACACGAAGTGAAACTGTACCCATTTCAGTGGAGTATGAAAATGGCATCACAACCCTAAAAATATAAAAATACATCAATAAAAGTCTCAGTACCATAATGAAAGTTTTTATACCACTTAACATCAGTAATCATTCTCATCATGCAATGCCATCAAACAACACCTCTGATTGCAATATTTGAAACACTTTAAGTACCTCTCTGAGCTGTTCAGTCACAAGGTGTTATAACTCAGTAATGGTACTATTTTAGTATCGAGGATTTAGTTGTGCATTGGATTCATAAGGAATACCTTCAGACACCTAAATGAAACATTTAAATTTGAGACCATAGACTCGGAGTCTTACCCAAAATAATATTTGAAACACTTTTGTCACTCTGTTTCCATTTGTTTAGGGATTTGACCTTTATCTACAAAACAAGAGGATCAAGTAAGTGCATATGATCAGAAACAGATTCAATATTAAAGTATAGATCACGAAATCCATCAAGTCATACAAAAGGTTCGACAGATCAATTCAACTTCTTAAGACGCCCAAACCGCCATCGATCACTAAAAAAAGAATCTCAACAATCTTAATCGCCATTTTCCAACGTCGGAAATAGGGGAAATCAAACATCGAGCTCGAAACCAAAGGAATCCAGGATTGATTCGACGGAAGAGGTGGTTTTAATTGTGGATTTGTACTGGAGAAACATGCTTCGTCGAGATGGAAAATTGGGGTTTTTCTAGGGCTAGAAAAATTGGGGATTAGAAAATGAGATATTTATACTTTTCGGGAAAAGGAGTGTTGTTTACTCCCTCCGTCCCATTATGAGTGTTCCATTTTCTTTTTGGATGTCCCAAAATGAACTTCCCATTTCCTAAAATAGAAACCTTTTTACCTATACATTTACACTCTCTTTCATACTTTTTATCCCACTCATTCTCTTTCTTACTTTTTATCTCACATTTTTCAATTTTCTTAAAAACCGTGAAAGTTCTCAAATGGGTCACTCAAATTGGGACGGAGGGAGTAAGCGTTACAAAAATAAAATATTAAAAATATCTAAATACTCACTCTTTCTCATAATATTTGTCCACTTTTTTTTTGGATGTCTCCTAATGTTTGTCCACTTTTCTTCATTCACAACCACATGTTTTATCTTTCCTCTCAAATTCTTTAAATCTTTCATTTTCAACCACATATTTTACACTTATTACTACCTTAAATATCGTAAAATATATGTTTTGGACAAACATAAGAGGACGGAGGGAGTATCATTTTACTGCTTAATTTGTTTCTTGTTTTAATTATGAATAAAAATAATAAAAATGGATACAAAAAGTGTGGTTGGTAAGGATATATTGGAGTGAAGGCGAACAGTCGAAAAAGAGTGAATTTCGGAGAATGGCGTGGTGTGCGGCAAGAGCGTCTTCACTCGACTTATCCGCACTTCGTGCTCGATCTACCATCTCTCGCTTCGGCGACGCTCGATACGCGCCTACCGGCAGAGTAAGATCTATTCCGACGGCAGCTAAACCGTTCATCGCTCTCTCCATGTCAACCGGTACTCTTAAATATTATCCTCTTTTTTTCTCAATTAGGTTTTGTAATTGCTAGACTCTGTAATTTGGAGCATAAATTATTATAAATGTGATGTTTTTACATTTTTGATGATGATAAGAGTGAGTGGTAGTGATTCAGTTGATGTATATGTGTAGGTGTGAGTGTGAAGGAAGCTGTTGCCACTGAGAAAGCTCCAGCTGCTCTCGGACCATATTCTCAAGCCATTAAAGCGGATAATCTCTTGTTCGTTTCTGGTTGTCTTGGCCTTATTCCTGAGGTTTAATACTAGCTTCATTTACTTGTCTCTGCACAATCTGAAATGTTAAGAACTGAAACACTGGAAATGAAATTAAGAAATGAACAATTGTAAATAATTGAGCCAATTGTGTAGCAAAATGTCTTAGATATGAATTTAAACTAGTCAAACCGAGTTTAGTGTCACAAGCTTCACTTGCTTAAATGTAACTGAGTTTAAGCCTGATGTTTTGGTGTTAACTGAGCTAGTGCTTGAGCCAAGCTTTTTCTTTTACCATTACTGCTTACATGATTGTTGAAAACTTTTTTGCAGACTGGGAAATTCGTTGGTGACAGTGTAGAGGAACAAACTGAGCAGGTAAGCTAGTATTGTTCAAGTAGCTGCAGTTTTTAGTTAAGAAATTGAACAGTCAATGCTGAAAAGACTCTTGTGCCTGCCATAAAATTGACCATTCTACTGTTACATGTCATCGGATAAACATACCACTATAAAAATTTCAAGGTTGCTCTGCTGATTGTTCTTTCTTTGTATGATTTAATTCTATAGTTGAATGGCGATTCTTTCTGTTAGTACAAATAATCCATTGTTGCTTTCTGTGTTAATCTATTTACATTTAATTGATGGCTTATTTGAATGTATATGCTTCCAATGTTTAAATAAAATGCGATGTTTAAATTCCTACTTCCCTAGTTTAGAAGTGAGTTTATGCATGTAACCAGGTTCTAAAGAATATGGGAGAGATTCTCAAAGCCGGAGGTGCCTCTTATTCATCAGTAGTCAAGACAACAATAATGTATGTTACTATATTAAACGTTAAAATATGAAATCACATTAAATTTTGACTCTTACCTGCTTTCATCATTCAGGTTGGCAGACTTGAAAGACTTCAAGAAAGTTAATGAGATCTATGCCAAATGTATGTTTTCTTTCAGTATAAACTTCATCTCGAAAGACTTAAACCAAGTTCTTCATGTGATGTTACATTGCCTTTATCTAATGTGTATTTTTCCTGTAGATTTCCCTTCACCAGCCCCGGCACGTTCAACCTATCAAGTTGCAGCTTTGCCATTGGATGCTAGAATTGAAATTGAGTGCATAGCTAAGGTTTAACAAAATTCTAGTCCCTATGGATGGCTGTTCAATGGTAAAACTTGTATCTTGGATCTTCTTAGTCTATAAGTAAAAACAAATTGCTCTGTTATTTCCAAGCAATAAAGTTGATTTGTGATCCGATGGTTTGCATACCATTCTTCCAGCTGGGTACTGCTTTGAACTAGGGGTGGGCAAAAACCGCACCGGAAGTGGAAACCGCCCGCACCACACCGCAAATGCGGGTTCGGAAACCGCACCGCATTTAAATGGTGCGGTTGCGGTTTTAGTTTTCAAGCAAACCGCTTAATGCGGTGCGGTTGCGGTTTTACTTTTCAAGTAAACCGCGATAAACCGCACCGCACCGTATTATTAAAAAACATATAAACATATATAATTAAGTATATTTAGTATAATTGATGTAGTTTTTATAGAATAATATAATGAATTAGATAAACTATAATTATATACATTATTATTACTAATTCTATCATATTTCTTAAAATATATGGTATATAAAAGTTTAAAATTACTTATTTTGTAATTTAATTACGTTTTAAGTAGACCCATCAAATGGATGGACGGGTGATAAATGGATGGACGGATGATAAACGGTTGTCATCCGTTTAATCCGTTAAACTTAAATGGATGGATTGTAAATGGATGACGGATTAATGGATAATCCATTTATCCGTTTACCATCCATGTCCATTTACCATCCGTTTATCCATTTATCATCCGTTTATCCGTTTATGAGTTAATTGTAAATGAATGGTAATAAGATAATAAACGGATGGTAAATGGACGCTAAATGGATAGTGGTTCATCCGTCAATCTGTTTACCATCCGTTTATTAAACGGATGGTAAATGGATATGGTTCATCTGTTCCATCCATTTAATAAACGGATGGTAAACGGATATGATGACTTTATCCGTTTAATTAAACAGATGGTTAATGGATTGAATTAAATGGACGGGTGATGGACACCAAAACGGATATGGATAAATTTGACATGTCTAGTTTTAAGTGTATTTATAAAAGATTAATCGAAAGCGGTTTTCAAACCGCACCGCACCACACCGCATATTCCGGGAACCACATTTTTAAAAACCGCATTATGTGGTGCGGATATGATTTCAAAAATAGTCAAACCGCATAATGCGGTGCGATTGCGGTTTTACCCTCAAACCGCACCAAACCGCACCGCGCCCACCCCTACTTTGAACTTTGAAGTAATAATTTTCACTAGGCGTATCCTGGGGTCCTTGCAATATAAATGTACCTTACTCTGTTTGAGTTACCCCCTTGATGTGCCTTGTGGAAGGTTGTTTGCCATTTGCTTAACTTTTTTCTTATTCCTATGGAGATTTGAGAATGCTGACATGCCCACTCCAATAGAAACGGCACACAGCTTAAATGTGTAATGATGGCATACAAAATGTATGCAGGTCACACTGTAACCTGTTACTAAAGTTTATCTTTTCAAGGGTAAAGCTACAAGTTACACACCCTGTCTACAACTTCATTGGTGAGAGAAATGCCAATCTGCCAAAATCATTGATGAGTGTACTGAGGATGGAAGAATTACAACCTTACAGAAAATGACATCCCACTCTCCTATGATTGCCCATCGCTCCGAAAATCATTTGTGATAACGTGCACAAATCAAAAATAAAACTTCTCTTGAGCTTGCGTCAAAAATTACAACAGGGTTCATATATATCGACAATGGCAGGCAGGAAGTGTGCAACAAGATCAAGTTGAACCAGAGGGCTGTGAGGAACCCAGCTTCGGAAGTAAAACCCTTATGATGTGTTCACATAGAATTCAAGTTGCGGAAAAACCCTAGTTACAAAAATGCAAATCATACAATGCAGATCTCTAATCTTGGCACTAGGGACTGCAATTGTATTATCATTAACTTATGGAATAGTGAAAACTCCCATATACAAATTTTCATTTAGTTTAATATATTTGTAACTAATTCGCCTTCAGATGGTTGAAGTAAGATTTATACCTCTGCGCTAATCCAAACATGCCTAGAGTTCCTCCAGTGTGAAGCATTACAACATCTTTCCCTTCGTCACTATTTTGACTAATATGCATTGCCAGCTCCCAAGCAGCTAATGTATACACAGGATCCACTGAGATACCAGTTTGCCGAGCAATTTGTTGGCATGCCTCAACTTCTCCTTCCAAAACATTACCAAACCTGAAAATAAAATAGAGCAGCTTTGGATATCCACACACTCCTCAATTTTCAATATTTAGAGTGTAATTTGAATTTCAGTAACAATATTAAATTGTCAGAGTTACTTTCTTGGGTAGCCTCGCTCAACCCACTGCACAGCTGCAGCATCTATTTCCTTCAAGACTTTGTCAGTGATTGCAAGGCCATACTGCTGTTTGAATTCTGAAATTAGCTCTATCTCTTTCTTATGATATCCATCCATGGAATCTGCTAACATTATCGCAGTAACCTCCCAGGGAAGCCTAGCAAGTAATAAACAACACTGTAAACTTAGTACTATAGCTTGATGACTGAAGCAGGCAAGCAGCTTTCCAGTAGTTATCCATGATAAGTACTCACCCCAAACATATGACTCCAAGTGCTAGACCGACAGCGGTCGTCCCAGTACCAGCATCGACCACAAGATTCAATGCCTTCTTCTTACCAAATATAGTAGGTCCAGATAAGTATTTGACAAGGCGAAGCACGCCTGCAAATGTAAGAATTTACAAGGCACCTTAATAAATGATGGTTATGTTCCCATGAATGAAACAGAAAGGTCAATGATTTCTTATGTGTGTTATTTGTCTTTCAAGTTTTCCTCTGATCACTGCTGGATTTTGCATTTCAGATTTGTACCATCAATAAAGCACCCTCCAACCAATCTAACCCTTCCATTGATGTCGATCCAGATACTATAATATCACACACACAGGAGTTTAATCACTTACCTAGCAATGCCACAGCATCTCCTGCTCCTTCATTGACAATTACCACTTTTTTATGTTTATCGTCAGAAGAAATGCAAAGTGGTTCAGCTCCAGACTTGTCTTCAATAAGATCGCCTAAGAATACCAGAGAGCCATATTGGCCTGCCAGAACCTCAGCGTATTTCTTAAGCATGTCTTCTCTCTTTGAATAAAGAGAACGCGGGACATAAGACACATTTCCATAAATGCTTGATATTAGATTATACCCGGTAAGAATATCAGGTTGTTCCCCTCGAAGAAGCAAATGTGACCTCAGTCCTCTCTCAGCACAAGTGACACCTGGACCGTTCAAAAAAGTCTCAGTAACAAGAACTTCCAAAGCAAGCTACAGAGACATAAATCGGAAGGAAACAACTGTGCTGGTCTCCTCGACAGAAATTACAATGTGGTATTGGAATGAACTTCCATACCAACAGCAGCAGTGTGTGCACTTTGACACCCGCCGCATGTAACCTACAAAAAGTTTCTTGGTCAGATATCAAACGAGACATCCAATTCTGATAATATGCATGAGGAAACATTAAAATTCAAATTTCAAAATTAAAGATTTACTATTGAGTACAGATAATCTTGGAAAAGAAATAGCAACTAGCTTCATAAACTCACTACGTCAGTGATCCCATGTTGTTCCAGTAAAGGAAACAGCGCATCCAGCTTCCTCGCCTTGTTACCATTTACAAGCGGATGGATTAAGTCATCTCTCACAACATAAAACGATCCCACTTCATCGCCTCCATGATCCACTCCAAAACATGGATTAGGATTGTTGAAGAATCTAATATCACCAAACCGAGTTTTATCATTGAATTCCTTGGGATTAAGGTTGACAGATATTTTGATTTGTTGAACTTTGGTTTCTGGGGTGGGTAGCATCCATCTTCTGTCAAGCAATGTTTTCACAAACTCCTCGTGTGTATGTTCCTACTTTATAAGACAACTTAGTTACCAGTATTCTGAAAAGTAACGATCACAAAATTGTTGACTTGGTTTCTCGAATAACTCTTCATCACTAATTGTACAGATGTATGACGTGAATTGATCCGAGGTAAACAACCTTAAATTCACGAAGACGCGACTAAAGAATATGAGTAGAGAAAAGTTGGTTGTACCTGAGACTGAGAGGTAATTGAGGGACTGTAGGCATGAATGCGGCGGCGGGGAACTGAGGAGGTGAGTGTGAGCTGTCGGAAGAGGGAGACGCGGGGGATTAGGGATGGAGACGACATGAGACTGCCACTGTTGGGCTTCTCTTGCGCCAAGTTTGTTGACTCTTGAGTTGAGTTTGGGCTTTGGCCTTGGCTTACAAGTTAGAAATGACGGCTGTGGTAGAGGATGAATACATGCTACATCACAAACTCTTATGAGAGTCAAAGTAGTTCCATTGAATACATGATAAAAAGGGCAATGAACAACAATAGATTACAGACACTGAGGAGATTAGAATAGCTGAGTGGAGTTTATTCGCCAGATTGGTATCGCAACAGGGGCTCACTCTTCTGGTGCGGGTGCCGGCAACTCGTGGCTGAATATATTTGGAATAGCAGCCCAGTTCTTTTCCTTCTTTCTTTCCCAATACCCACCAACATAATGGTAGCATCCATCATCCCCTTTCTTAAACCATCTGGGTTGCCATCCTCGCTCTTGTAGCTTCCTTGCCTGTAACAAATCATCATAACATTTTATTGGAAAACAGTTATTCATTTTTTATAAGATAGTTTCCGTGGTATACCTGACGTTGTAGCTGTTCAAGTCTTAGTTTTTCTGCATTTGCCAACTCATATTCTCCATTCTCTAGATGTCTTTGGTCTGGTCTCAATCTGGAGTCCGTGGGAGGCAAATTTTCCATTAAACCTGGTGTTATTTCGTTCAGGGATATTGCGAATGGTGTCAGGTTGTATCTGGTCTTCGTCACAGATTTATCCCTTTCCCATAGCAAAATAGCATCTGTCATTGGATCATGGCCCTTCGGTTTTGCTTCTGGATCTCCAAGTACATAGTACATTGCCTCGTCCCACTTTCCCATTAACATGGCCACTTTCTCACCTGTCCTATTGTCTTGAACAAACCCTTGAACCTACCAGTATAATGATATTCACTTCAGGAGCTAATGAATTAGATCATAAGTAGAAAACCAAGTGATTCATATTATAAATGGCTCACTGTATCGCTCTTCAGTGCTTTAAATAGCCTAACTAACACAATAGCAATACAAACGAGGTACCAAACTCTTTACTATTAACCAAAATTACCTGATGTGGTGTGCGGTCTATGATAGATTGCTCTTTAAACTTCAGTTTGCATGAGTAATTGCCACTGCCTCTGATACGCATGGTTCCATAATGGTCACAGTATATTTTCCCAAGGATGATATTGTATATAGATGTAGTGACCTTACTCCACTGAAATGTTTCACCATCATCAAATTGCAAGGTGAGGAAACCAACCGGATCAAGCTGGATGGAGCGGCCCCAAAACTTCCCTTTCAAATTTGAGTCTGCCCAAAATTTCCAACCTCTACCCTCACAATGACAAGCAACAACCATGGGATGATGGCTCACCTGATGAGAACAACAGGTAACTTAGGTTATCAAAAAAAATTACATTCCCAGGAATGCTGAAGGAAATCCTCACTTAAATGACCGAACGTGCCTAAAAATATGCAAATTTAGACTGCACTACCTTTTCAGAAAAGAAACGAAGCCCCTTGTCTGGATAGTCTGCCTCATAAGTCTCTCCAAGGAGAGGATTAAAAGGTTTACATTGCCTACCTTCTGTTGATGCGTAGCCAGATACAGCAAATGCTGCAATGTTCAGAATCCTCATCAAGTCATTTCCCTGCGTCAGAAAGTATCTCATTTTAGTCTAAAGGCAAATGAGTTCAGATATAGTGTCAGAACTCAGAAGACTAAAATATCAATAAGTATAACACAAACAGTAGATATAGAATTAGAACCCTTGAATCCTAAGACTTGAAGACATTTTGTAGGTATCAGAACACAATCCCTTACCAGTTCAGAAACATTTAAGAACGACAAAGGTAAATAAAAGACCCAGAGTTTATAAGTGTACTGATTCCTAATAATTATGAATTTGAGGAAGTGGCCTAAGTATATATTCCTGTTCCCCAACCCCGACGAATATGAAGATAAATAGACTATGGAGGTTAGAGTTTTCAGTTAGAATAAAAGGACTTGCCTGTTTTCCCCACTCAGATGCACGATCCACCAAGTAAGAATATTCCAGGTCTTCAAAACATTTTTGTAGTGATGAAAGAGGTTCATTAAAATACACAGGCAAACATACACCAGAGAGGTCCTTTCCAATATTGTCTTTTATTATTGACCACAAACCAACCGGCTTCTCTCTCTCTTTTGGTTCCGGCAGACTCTCTCGTCTTTTGACACGCGGATACTTAAACGTTTTTATCTGCGGCCCCAGTGGATGGGAACAACTAGATATAGAAGAATCATTATCATTCACCGCAGCATACGCACTTCCAGAACCATCCCTACTTCGGCAAGAAGCACTTCTTAAATATTCTGAGCACATGGAGTCATTTGTATCAAAAAAGATCCCATCATCTTCATCTGTTTCAGCGTCTCCGCCTAACGGGCTTTCATTATCCACATCTGAATTGCTTAGACTGCCGTCTGATAAGATAGAAAAGAAATCTGGGAAATGCAAGAGACGTCACTTTTGTTTGTTAAAAACAGACGAAGAGACAGTCATATGGAAAAACTGCAAACACGCGCTGTCAATGTTTGTGTGATTTTAGAACATACACAGTCACATGGTCACATCCAGTAGTAATAAACTGTTGTACCAAGCAAGACCATAAAATAATAGGTTAATACGAAAATGTACATTTCTGTGATTGAGTGGGTTATTCCTAAAACTAGGAAACATTCAGCATCCAGCAAACAACCATGTCCATAAATAGTCTAGAAAGTAGAAACTAGGAAAGATCAGTTGACTTGTAACTAACCACTGAATCTTCTATTTCCCTGTCCGCAGCATGACTCGTGTTCTTTTGTTTCGTCCACTACTGTTGCTTCCAACTCAATTTTCTCTGACTGCATATAAAATTAATTCAAGAGTATAATCACACCCTGGATTTCCTTGCGCTAATAAAGGGAACAGTAGACATGCTAGATTTAATTATGAAGGATTTCTCAGCAATATAGCAATTTCAGTTAAGTCTAGATAGAATAAATGAAAATGAAATCAGGAACTACTCTTGAGAATGCCAAGTTCCACGGATGATAAGAAAGTATAGCATAATAGTAAATTCTAACAAACAGTAGTGCAACTAGGTTGATAACAGAAACTTAATCAAGGTCATATAACGTTATTGCCTATATAACACAATTCAACTGGGCTGAGAAGTGTGCACATTCAAACAGATTGCTAATAACTAGTCAGGAACAAGTTAGAGAGATAGGTTAGGCGAGTGACAAACCTCCAACTGTCTCAGTGCATCAAGGAGTATCATATGTTTACGTTGAAGTGATTTCAACTGGCTCTCCAGGACTGAAAACTCATTGAGCATGATATACTCACAATCATTGATGACAGACTCACTAATGCCTTCCTTAATTAAACGTGATCTAAGTGGCTCTGTGGAAATAACAATATCTCTGGTGGAGCAAAATCATTGCTTGTAGGAACCCGGGGGAAAAGATCCTTTGCTGCTTGAAGTGCCTCAACCCATGCAGTCCTGTCTTCTTTGGAAATGCACCTCAAATGAAGAGTCTTTGTACCCGTAAAGATTGACAGCCTCTTGTCATCAGATTTGCTTTCACGAATTGAAGACACCTAAAAACATCCAAATAATCAAAACTTAAAAAACTAAATGGTGAAATACAGCTCTCAAAAAAATATCCAGATTGATCAATCAGTTTGTTTACGGTTATTTTAAATGTAACAGTTTAACAGTCGTCAAGTGCACATTTATAGTGCCAAGCATTAGCACATTGACAACAAAATTACCTAAGTAAAAGAATATCATATGTGTTTCAAAATCACTTCAACAACACACGATTAAAACTAAAAATGTTTCTAAAATCAACCAGTGAATGCTTATAGCTGTGTACCTTCAAGTGCACCTCTCCAAATGCCTTCCACTGCTTGGCAGGCACACTAACCCTATTTGTGTTGCAGCTAGCTTTCCTCATATACCTCAATGAACCCTTCCCAATAACCTTAATGCTCCTCTCCCCAGCCGGACTAGCTAGAATCTTATCAGGACCATGAATTTTGTAATAAGACAGCACACCATCCTCAAGCACAAACCATCTCGGCCTCCAACCTTTCCCATAATTAACCCACTTATACAAAGCTCCAGCAACACTCCCACTAACCCTCCATCAAATGCACCAGTATTGGAGTCAGTAATAACCTCATCATTGACCTCCTGAACCTGACTCCCCACAACAGCACCACCACCACCACTACTAGCAATTCCAATTCCCTCACAGTCAGATTGACTTATGTTTGAGACCTGTGGCGAGAATTTCTGCTTGTTGCTGAAATTCACAGTCCTCCCTAACTCATCCTGCCCTAGTTGAAACTGACCATGCACCTTCACTACCACCGGACTCGTCCGGTCCTTACCCGTCGCAACCGGCGCAATGCAGCACAGCGGATTCATCCCCCGATCCAAATCCAGTCAGTCAAATCATTCTCTACTAAACCACCACAGTAACCCTAACTCCCAAATCCACACCAGATCCCTTCAAATCAACAACACAACAGTACAACACAAAAACACAAAGATCGCCGATCGGAGAGATTATATCGCGGATCTCGAAGCACGAATCCAGATGCGACAGAGTGACAGCTATTTCACACAATTGCGGAAAGCGATTGAGACGATGAAGAAGAGCAATTAATAAAAGCGGCGTGGATTGAAACGTCAGCAGGCGCTCTGCAGATTCACACAAACTTTAAATTCACGGCCGGCGAGGTAGTTAGGTTCAGAAAATGAAGACGACGATTCAGAAAAATAGTTGATGCTATGAAGCTAGTGTGATGCACTAGAGCTGCAAAAGCAGCACTTGCTTTGGTGATTGGATGAGTAGAGAGAGAAGATGAGTACAGAGGATGATGGAGAAGAAGGTGCGCAGGATTAGGGTGAGAGTGTGCGTAGGTTAAGAGCTTCATGAATCGAATTAATTCGATGCCAGAATTAAATGATTTATTCTATTTCTGAAATTTCAGTCATCGTAATTTCAAGTAATTTTTAATATTTTTGTAATGAAATTACGCATTATTTAAATGCTGCGCTAGAACATAAATTACACTTACCATATTTTATATAAAAAAATTATGTTGCCAAAAATGTAAATAGTGATTAAATCATGTGTTGGGTTAGGGATGCAATTATGCTCTTGTTAATTTGTGGTTTGAGAATTATGGAAAAGTAATTAATACGTCGAATGTGTTACACTCTTTGTCTTTCAGTGTTTGTTCACTTATTTTTAAGTGTTCTTTAATGTTTTTCTCTTTCAATTATTTTTAATCACACATTTTATCTTTTCAATCATATTTTCGATGGTTCACTAACAATCAACCATTATTTAGTTTTTCGTTCATGAAAACCGTGAAATAAGTATTTTGAACAAACAAATAGGGATGAAGGAGTTGATAAATAGATCATATGAACTTATAGTATTATTATTATCTAGGACTAGATTTCAGTACTTCATTTTTAAGATTTAGAGTATAGAGAAAAAGGTAAATGATTTTCAAAACAGTATTTTTTTCGATAGCGGTTACATTGGGTACAATTCATAGAGATCGTATACATGATATCTATTCTAATCATTTGAAGTTCTGGTCACAACAACGGACATCCAACTCATAACTGACAAGCATCAAACACGCATGTCTCTTCCGCATAGATGAAGAACGACGCGAAACTCCACGTCCAAGGGCGACGACAAGGAAGACAAACCTCCTAGAGAACAACAGAAATACAGGCGAAGAGTATTAAGTTGTGTTCATTAAGTTGGATTAGTACACATCATTTCTTGCGTTCATTACAAAATTATAAATCTCAAATATCTTATAAAATCTAAAAAAACATATATATATAACAATAATTGATATTGATAACAATTTAAAAACATTTGAGAAAAGAAATTAAAGTAATGTATGATAGTGTACAGGTGATGGTCCATGGAGGGAACAGAAACAGCTAAAGTGAGCAGTTAATAAGAATAGGTAGTGATCCGGTGGGGAAGCATGTGTCTCCTTTCGGGGGATTGCTTTGGACCTTCGTAATGGAATCTTTTTTCTATTATTTTCTGTTTGTCTCATTTTGCTTGTATTTCTTACGATGCTGTCATCTACTGCATTATTATAATCTCTGTTTGTTTGTACACTACACTTTTATAATGTTTGTCTACTTTAGATCATTCTTAATTAAATATTCTATTTTATTTTTTCAAAATTTTAAAATCACTCACCCTCAACTGTATATTTTACACTTGTTGTTATTTTAAATATCGCGAAATTTATTATTTTGAATAAAAATAAGGGCACGGAAGAGTACTTCATGTTACATAAATCCCTTCTTTTAAATATTTCCAGTCATTTTTTTACAATTTGATATGTTTTGTTATTGTCACGATATTGGTGATGTTTGTTTTTGTGAAAAAGGTTTGGCCGTTTGGGTAGTGAAGTTTGTGAAAACGAAGTTTAGGTAATGTGGGGGACATTTCGGGCCAGAGTTGGTCCATCGGATGGTAAGACTAGTGCATGGTTTTAATTAAAACTGTGGTAACAGCAAAAGTCAGAAGCGAAATGATTGTGCTTTTTCACTGTTCTGGATAACATGTTACATGTTCATCCTCAGTTTTGGAAATGAAAGGAAGACTTGTTACATCAAACCAAAATGAATGATCGAGATTTATTCAAAAATGAAAAACTGTTTACTGATGTCAAACCAACCGTCAAAATGAGTTAGTTTTATTAGGTCATTGGGCTGGGGTTGGATACTGTAATAGTAGTGTTTATGAAGAATATTGATTTTTTTTGAAGGGAAGTCAGCTGTTTGTATTTAAATGTGCACTAATTAAACTCATGATTCATTGAACGGAATAATGATTAAGTGCGATTACATCATTATAATGTGACAGACTCGGTCGAATAAAGAAATTTTACAGTTTAAGTGATTTGGAAGATTCGAATTCAGAACATTACCGACTCGTTGTCCTCATGGTCACCCATTTGAGTACCCATTTCGTGATAAGAAATATTGATTATTATGTTTATTACTGTATCAAAAAATGATGTTTATTGTTTACTTATTACGTTTGGAATTTGATAGGTCTGATGATGATACTCTGTAAATGCTTCTACATGGTCCCTAAATTGTCGATGGCGAATCATTTCAACAACATTGAGCATCTCTATACAACCGCAGCTTTACATATATGCTTCTGCAACACCAAATTTTAATAGCATCATTAATTCACTCAACCCAATTCTATACATATTTCAGCATTTCACAAAATCCATTTGAACTTATTCCTGTAGACATTGAAAAATTGGCACTTGGAAAAAGGCATGAACGTAACAATTTTCATTGAGGGAATAGTGATACAAAATTGGACAAAAACACACACCGGGCAACCGTGACACAGTAAATTGTTTAAACATTTGATTATTTAGGGATGAATACATCTCTTCATCTTTTGGTGGGTTTTTTGCAAAGCTCTTTGACCCAATGCAGGCTGAGTTTCATCTTGCTGAATCTTTCTTTGCAGCTCTTTCCCTTATGCTTACTTTTGTCCTCGAAATTAGGTGGCAAAGGGTCTGGGTTATGGTAGTCCCATTGGTCAGCCCATGAAGGTCCTGTATCCATATTTCTAAATTCTCCAGTGTGCTTCTGGATGTTGTATTTTCCTTGACAGGGGAAAGATTTTATCAATATGCTGCAGTCCCTTCCAACCTAAATAGGATGAAAAAACTTAAAACTGATTATTATAGTCAACAGCCTGTAATTTGCTATACGTAGAATGGTAATCCTAGGGATGTCTAATTTTGAAAAGTCGCTGCCTTGACATGAATGGGATACAAATTCTGGCGCAAAAGGGGTAAATATAGCTAAACATTAATAGAAAATTGAATTTGGCATACAGCTGAGATTTATACAACCTATTTAGCTAAGATCATTTCAAGTATCTTGACTCGGTCAACAACAGCATAGATTCTATACTTTCCACCCAGTGACCCAGATAATTCGGTCAGAACAATTTCCCTTTATCACTTTCACAACATATGAACTCAGCATTGTTGTAACTGGTACCCGCCAATTCTAATAAATCTAAATAAGGGTAGGCATGATCAGTGAAAAATTAAGCAACTTGTAGCTAAAGGGTTAGACGTTGCAAATAAAGCATATTGATTTACCGCACAAGGAGATCCGGTGACAAGATAGCACATCCATGTGAAAGTGGACAGCAGAAAATAAAAAAAGTGAAGAGGAAAATAACTCACCAGAGATACAGAGTCTAGCATCTAAAACATTCAGCATGACCAGCAATTTCCCTGCAAGTCAGTTTTGATTCAGCAGCTAACTGAATGCTTTTATCAATTGCCATTCCTGTTAGCTTATGAGTAGAATCTGGTTTATATGAATAAACATCTTGTTCCAACCCCAGTAACAAAGCCTCCCTAGCAGGAATAACATGTTCCCACCAAAACTCACGTAGAACTCCATGTATTGACTGCCAATAACTACGATCTCTATTGACTCGAAATATGGTGCTCCCATTAGGGGTCCAGCAGTATACGTCTGCCCATTCCCTGCCCATTATCTCCATTTGACCTTGCACTTGAGGAATGTAATAAAAGGGAACTGTGGACCAAGGAAGGCCCCGCTCAGGCTTCCCCTTGTTAAACGGGCATTTCACTTCAAGGATACCGCCATCAGGTAGGCAACCAAGAAGACCATCGGGAGATGCACCAAGCCAGTCGAATCTTTCTTCCGCATGTATTGCAAAGCCTAATGGATCGACATCGCGTCCAGTAATGTTTTTATAACAGTCAATGGCCACAGATTCATTACGGGTGCCCCAACTCATTGCACTTGTCTGAGCAGGTAGCCCCTCAGAAATAAATACCTTCTCCTTCCAAAGCTCACCACGACGATTCCCTTTCCAAAACCCAAGAGCAGTACTAAATGTGCTAGTTGTTAACTTATCTCTACGGAGAGCAAACCACTCTTCAGAACGTTGCGGCGCATTAGATTCTGTAGCACACGCAGATATTTCTATTAACATCTCATGATGGGAACTAATACATTCAGCATCAGGTTGTGCCTGCAAGGCAGAACTGCTAGCAGAAAAACTCGAGGAACGCAGATTTCGATGCTTAACTCTACGACGCAACTCTCCCACACTTCTTTGAATGCCACAAATTTTCACCCTGCGCACATAACTCATGGCTGAAATATTGTTTATATCCCCACTGATTGAATCACCAATCCTGCAATAGCAATAAACTGCTGAAAGTTTAGTTCAGAATATCATACTTTCACATATCGCCAAATCCAGACTAATACACAAAATCCAAACTTCACACCTACAAAATTCACTCATAAGCTCCAAGTTCAAATTTTTACCAATTCCATTACACTTACGCTGCTGACATTTTCACAAACAGTAGCTGTGCATACTTTTTTTCAACAAAATACACCATTATCCATATTCTAAATCACAAACACCAACAAAAATCAAATCCGAATATCGAAGAGAAATTGATGAAAAAGAAGAGTGAAAATTCACCTGTTTTTAAAAACCGGAGTGGAGCTGAACAAAGACGGAGGCCGCAGAGAACATGAAGATATATTACATGCAATCAGCATCGTAAGTCAGCAACAGAACGAAATTGACAAACGCATCTGCTAGCTGCATGAAATCAAATCCCTGGAGAAACTGGAAATATTGAAAATTTGGGAACTTTTCTGATTTAGGGTTTTAGAGAGGGACGCAATAACAGAGACGAGCGTTTAGCTTCGAACTACGCCTTGTTTCCTCCGGATCAATACGACGGCGTTTATATGCTTCTTTAATACAAAGTGGTACTGACGTCACTAGTGGGTAGACCGTTAGTTTAGAAAAAAGATGGCCTCGATAAGCATTTTGCTAAACCAGACGAAGCCGGATGCTCGCCGACTTGTCCGCTTCTCCAAAATCGAATCGATTCTCTCGATTTTCATTTTTCATCTCCGTGTCTACGATTGTCGATTGCTGTGCTGCGTATTTCTTGATTTGTGTGCGGATTAGGATTTGATTTGAGGTGATGAGTACTGGAGCTAGGGTTTGGTTACGGGAAGGGATGGAGGAATCAACGGAAGCTGATTCTTCGTCTTCTTCGCAGTATCCGTCGTCGCCATCTTCTTCTGTGATTACGAATTATCCTCTCTGAAGGACCGTGGTTAGTGTATCTAGGGACTCAGGAACTGTTAGGGACCTGAACCTAGACTGCAGGGACTTCACAAAGTATACACGCAGCGGAAATAGCGTCGAATGATTTCTTTATTAAATCAATCGACTATACAAAACAATAGTTTGTACTATGTAACAACACCAAAAGCTATTACAACACAAAAGTCAGCTTACCCAGGGTCAGTACCCTGTTCGTGACTTCCAGAGACGCTACCTTCACACGATTCCTCCTGAATCTGTTGTAGCTCTCTCACACCAAGGATCTGGGTTCTGATGCACTTCAGCCTTACACAGAACGTCCTTGGTTCCCCCTGAGTTCCCTCGCACAGCTGCTGGGATGTCTTCTTCCACCAGGTCCTTCAGACCTTCAACTCCAAGCTTATCTCCTTGATGCACTTTAGGCTTACACAAGAAGATCTCCGAACTCACTTGAATCACTCTCTAGATTCTTGAGTTTGCTTGAGTTTCGAATGGGAGGGAGATTTTCAAAATGGCTCCAATCCTTGGCATTTTGAATAGAGACCCACGTGCAGGGTCTTGTCCGTGGCACTGTTCCCTTTGTGCTTTCGGCTGCCCTCCTATTGTCCACAGGTAGAGCATGGTCTCCTATTGTCCACTAGGTGCAGCATGCTCTCCAATATCTCCAAGATATTCTCGAGTTCCAAGGTCGGCTAGATTTGTACTTTCTGCAGCAAGTTCTCTCTTTCTTATACAGCTGTCCTTCACGTGATCTGCTGTCCCGTCAAGTCCCTGATGGTTCATCTCAGGTACTTGATCCGATCAAGTCCTTCATGAATGTAAAGTCCTTCTGCCCATGACTTAGGTATATCACCTGAACACTTCATTCAAGATATTAAATGAAGGTTGTCATCATCAAAACATGGGTATGAAGATCCTTTGAGTTCACAAGAGGTATCCGAACCTCCAAACCCTCTTGAGGGATGTGAACCTCAGGATCTAACAATTTCCCCCTTTTTGATGATGACAAACCCACGGTAGATAATAAAATGAAAGCATAACAGTTACGCATACTCAATCTATTCTATCTAGTGAGTCACAAGTATGGACAGTTCCCCCTTAACCCTAACCAGGGCTCTCACTCGAGTATCAGAGACAGGTCCCTGATATGATTCCCCCTGAGTGAGATACCCATAACTCTTCCCCCTTTTGGCATCATCAAATAAGGATTAGAGAGTTAAACAAATAAGCCATCAATAGGATTAGTCAAAACATGCAATAAAATTGAAATTATGCAAACTTCAAAATTAAATGCAAGATGTCAAGAGTGCATAACAAAAAAAAAGGATAAATGTGGTGGGGAGCAAGGAATGGATAAGTCTATGGTGGTGAAGGGTATTAGCATTCACTGATTCAGGTTCGCGAACCTGACCCAGAAACTAGGTTCCCAACCCAGATCACATCCTTGATCTTAATCACGAGGTTCCTGAACCTCTGACTTCCATATTGACTTCTTTTCTTCACGACATCAAACTCCAAGTTTCGCCGTGTCATCCTCTCCTCCAACTCCAAGATCACATCCTTGATCTTATAAGTCTCTGCTCCAGAACAACCTTTTCTTTATCACGAGGTTCCTGAACCTCTGACTCGTACACTCATGTCCTTAGCTTTTTGAATGAGGGCATTGAAGCATCCACTACCTGGTGCTTCCTCAGGACTTGGTTCCTTCTCTGAACCTTCCTGGTTCGCATACCTGGTGTGTGCCTGCAGGTTCCTGAACCTGCTCAGCCATAAGCGTCTTTGCTTACTAGATGTCTTCGACAATCGGTACCTTGACCGTCGGCTGGTCCGCAATCTCCATTGCGTCCCCCAATGTTGCTTCAGGTCCACCTTCTGGGATCTGAACTTCAGTGCCACTACTGGAGACTTGTTCTCCTCTGCATCTGGATAGGGATCTGACTCGCACACATACCTCAGCGTATTGCTCAAGTACCTGAATCTGTTCACTGACCTGAACAAGTGAATGCCATACCCATACCTTTCCAAAGACTACACAAGGGACGTTGTGATGGTTTGGCTGAACCCAAAGGGTTATAAGATATCTGAACATCACAACTGAAGTCACTCACCTCTCACCTTCAATGAAATTTTTCATCAGGTCCCTCAGTGTGTATGGCAGGGTGGCTAATGTACACTTCCTTCATGAGGTTTGGGATCAAGATCCGGAAGGTACGGCTAGAAAGAAATTCAGCACCAAAATATGACATTTTCATGTTTAATCAAGAAGTAATGCATGCAATCAATCTATCACACATAGACAAAATCACATACTTAGGCTTATAAGCATAACTAACTACCTTACTCTAACCAATCATCGGAAGAAAAGTTAGGAGTACCTCACTAGGTAGAGATCATGCCAAGAGCCATTCTGAACTTCTCGAACGGTTCCCTGCTCAGGGCCTTGGTGAAAATATCAGCCACTTGCTCCTCGTCCTACATGACTCCATGCACACAAGTCCCTTCTCTACACAATCCCGAATAAAGTGATGTCTAATTTCAATGTGCTTCATCCTACTATGGTGAGTTGGATTCTTAGCAACAATTATAGCACTTGTATTATCACAATATATAGGAATTTTATCAAAGAAAAGATTGAAGTCACTTAGCTGGTTCCTCAGCCATAGGAGCTGTGCACAACAGGACCCTGCAGCAACATACTCGGCCTCCGTAGAAAGAGCTACTGAGTTCTGCTTCTTAGATCCCCAAGATACTAAGCAAGAGCCCAGATACTGTGCCATCCCTGATGTGGACTTTCTATCAGCTCGGTCCCCAGCATAGTCTGCATCGGTATATCCCTCCAATGTCAGGGACTTGAACCTCGGATACCAGAGAACCAGGTTCCTCGTTCCCTTCAAGTACCTCAGAATCCTCTTCACAGCCTTCACGTGTGATTCCCTGGGATCTGACTGGTACCTGGCACATACACAGACACTAAACATTATATCAGGACGACTAGCAGTAAGATAGAGTAATGAACCTATCATGCCCCTGTATAGCGTAGGATCTGTTTGGGAGAGCTCTCGTCCCTGGACATTAAGTCGCTGGTAGAGCTTGGAGTAGTCGAGGGCTTTGATGTCTCAAGTCCATACTTCTTGACTACCTCGGTCAGGTACTTCTCTTGGTGTATCTTGGTTCCTGACTCTCCCTGACTATCTGAAGTCCCAGAAAGTATGTGAGTTCCCCCACCATACTCATCTCAAATTCACTCTCCATAAGTTGAGTGAACTTCTTGACTAGGTCCTTACTAGTCGATCCGAAGACTATATCATCCACATAGACTTGCACCACCAAGAGATGTTTCTCCGTCCTTAGAAGAAACAACGTCTTATCCACGGTCCTCGTTCATATCCATGAACTATGAGAAATTCTGATAACCTCTCGTACCATGCTCTAGGTGCTTGCTTTAACCATAAAGCGCCTTGTCCAGGACATATACCTTGTCCGGATGATCAGGGTCTTCAAACCCTGGAGTCTGCTTCACGTATACCTCCTCCTTGAGGTACCCGTTCAAGAATGCCGTCTTCACGTCCATCTGATGGAGCTTGAATCCATACTGAACCGAATAGGCAATGAGCAATCTGATAGCTTCTAGTCTCGCTACCGGTGCGAAGGTCTCATCGTAGTCGATGCCTTCCTGTTGATTGTACCCTTGCACAACCAACCGAGCCTTGTTCCTCACAACAAGTCCCTGCTCATCCTTCTTGTTCCTGAAGACCCATCGAGTCCCTATCACCTTCGTTGTTGGTCTAGGTACTAGTCTCCATACTTTGTTCCTCTCGAACTGATGCAATTCCTCATGCATCGCTTGAACCCAATCGGGGTCCTTGAGTGCCTCCTGAACCGTCTTAGGTTCCATCAGGGACACGAACGCGGTCTGAACCCGTTCTCCTTTGATAGCAGCATAACAATAAAGTCTTGAAGTCTCCTGTTTGGTTGACTAACCCGAGCACTTCTCCTCTGTGGAACTACCTCTCCTAAGGTCTCCAACTCATTGTTATCCCCTGAGGTCCCTGATCTGGATCAAGTACCTCCTGCGATCTTCATGCAACTGATCTTGCACAAGTCCCTCATCATGGACTTGATCCTCATCAATACCATCAGTACTGGATTCCCATCGACACCTTGCTGTCTCATCGATACCCTCTTGTACCGGACCCTCTGTGTCTTCAGCATCTGGCCGTGTAAACACAAAGACTTCTGCAGGTTCCTGACCTCTCTGCGTTGCCAGGGTCATGAACCTCAGCAGGGTTCCTTGGCATGACATTCTCGTCAAAACCACATGTACACTCCTCGACTGATCTAGTCCTCTTGATGTACACCTTGTAGGCTCTACTATGCATTGAGTACCCTACAAATATTCCTTCTTCGCTTCTTGCATCAAACTTCCCAAGTTGATGTTTCCCGTTGTCATGAACGAAGCACCGACACCCGAATACCCTCAAGTGTGATATAGAAGGTCTTCTGCCCTTCAACAACTCATACGAGGTCTTGTTCAGAAGTGGCCTCAAGTAGGCCCTGTTCAACACATAGCAGGCCGTGCTCATGGCCTCTGCCCAAAATCTCTTTGGCAGTCCACTCTCAAGCAACAAGGTCCTGGTCATATCTTCCAGGGTCCTGTTCTTTCGCTCAACTACCCCATTCTGCTGTGGAGTCCTTGGAGCTGAAAGTTGTGATGAACACCCTGACTAGCACACCAGCTGATGAATTGTGCGTTGTCAAACTCAGTACCATGATCGATCTGATGCTTCTGAGTTTCTTAACAAGTGAAGTCTCTACTTCCTTTGCCCAGGTTCCGAACCGATCAAATACCTCAGTCTTTGAAGATATAAAATCGTCCATGTAAACCTTGAATAATCATCAACCAAGACGAACACATACTTGTTCCCTCCGATTGATTGAGTCCTCATTGGTCCGCATAAGTCCATATGCACCAATTCCAAGGGACTGCTGGTACTCACAACCTTCTTTGGCTTGAATGAGGTCCTTGTCTGCTTTCCTCTTGTACAGGGTACACATACCTCGTCAGGTACCTGACCAAGTTCTGGAAGGCCTCGAACAAGATCCAACCTCTGAAGTTTCTGCATCAACTTCCGATTCACATGACCAAGACGTCTATGCCAAAGGTTTGAGTTGTCTGCCCTAGATGACAAACAGAGGTACTCATCCGGATCCCAACTTGGATCGGTCTTGTATACCCCATTATCAACCGTGCCTTTGAGAAGAATCTTACCTGTGCTAAGAGACTTAACAAAACACCCATTAGATGTGAAAACAACCTTGTTGTTTCCTCCTTGACAAAGTTGATAAACACTAAGTAAATCAAATTTCAAGTTATGAACCAAGTTCACATTATCAATGCTAACCTTTTCCGATAAGCTTACCATACCGGTACCAAAGATCTCACCCTTGCTCTTGTTTCCAAAGGTAATAGAGCCCCCTGGATGCTGCTGCAGTGAAGAGAAATAGTCCATTTCCTGTCATGTGGCTTGAACACCCGCTGTCCATATACCAGGGACCTGTTCCAGTACCAGTCCCTCTCTTCACCTGCACACAAACAATCAGTTCTTACGAACCCAAACGAGCTTTGCCTCTTTGGGTTTCTTCTTAGAAACAGAACCAACACAAACAATAGGGTTAGAAACATTAGCATCAGCTTTGACATCCTTGTCAATCCGGGTGACGTCCCTCGCTTAGAACAACCAGGGTCCTGAACCTCAGTTTGGAAGCTTTCCGACACTTGTTCTTCAAATGTCCCTCCTTTCCACAATGGAAACAGATTTCTTCCCTTTGAAGTTCTCCTTCTTGAACTCAGCAATCTTCTTCTTCGATGGTTGAAGTCGATCCTTGTTGGTTCACGGCCTTGAGCATTCTTTGCCCATATACGGTATCCCTTACCATATGTCCTAGCCTTGTCTTGAAGGTCCACCTTGACATGTGGAGTACTCCTAGGCTCACCAGCTTGTGGAGGTCTCTTCAGTATGGTTACCTCACCATAACCAAGACCGGGTCTTGACTTCTTTGTTCCCTGAACATTGTCTTTACCCTTGCAGTGGGTTCACGACCCTGCTTAGCTTGACCAGGTTCTCGACTAAGTTCACGACCTTGTTTAGCTTGACCAGGTCCGCGACTAGTCTCGCAACCCTGTCTCCTGTTGAGTTCAGTCTCAAGCTGCCTAATCCTGGCATCTTTCTCAACAAGCTGAGCATCTTGCTTAGCAATCACATTAGACAACTCATAACATTTATCATGAAAGCCTCTAATAATATTAAACATATCGGTACGTGATTGAAAAGTAGATGACTTAGAGGTATTCTTTACCTCCGAGGATGAGGACGATGAGGATCCACCTCTGGCCATAAGACATGTGGTCCTCTTGAAGTTCCTGACCCCACATTGACTATCCAGGTCACTGTCTTCTTCAGAGTCTCCCCAGGCAGCGATCATGGCCTTGTTGTCCTTCGGTCTCTCACCGTGAGGTCTTTCCTTGTTGTTAGCTTGATCCAACTTCTTCCTTCTGCAATCTCTAGCAAAGTGTCCTTTTCTGCCACAGTAGAAACACTCATCATCCATTGTTGCAGTTCTTTTTGGACGCTGGTTCTTTGAGGTCCCTGGATTCGGTTTCAGGGTCATGACCTTCATGGCATCCGTCAGAAGTTTTTCATCTCCTTTCTTTCCATCAGAACCTTTGTTGTGCTTTTTCCACTTGGAATTCTTCTGGTTCTTCCCCTTCTCGGAGACTAAGGCAATCTGCTTCCCGGATTTTTGAGGTTCGCGACCCTCTAGCTTCATTTTCTCAATGAGCATGTCGCTCTCTAGCTTAGAGACCAGATCCTCTAAAGTCATCCTCTTAGTCTCAGATAAGGAAGCTAAGGTCCTTGATATGTCATCCCACTCCGGTGACAATCCTTGAAGGAAATGATGGGTGATCTCCCATTTCTCGTATTCCTTTCCGAGCCTTGACAAGGTAGCCAAGCATCCTTGAAACCTTGAGTGATACCCATGTATCGACTCATCTTGTTTTGACGAAGACTCTGGTACTTCGTCTGTGCAGTGAGGATCCTGTTCCTCCTGACGTCCCCCGAACCATCATATATTCTCTTCAGGGCATCCCAGACCTCAGACGGGTCTTTGTAGATGATGACCTTCTCTAGATCACCAGGTTCCAAAGCAGCATGCAGAACCTTCATGGCTTGAGCGTACCTCGCCATCCAAAGCAAGGACGTGTTCCTCGAACCGAATCGCCCAAGAGTCATACTCTCCCGGTTTGAGCTTTGGGGGTGTTGAGAACGAATCACCTGATGACATACCTGCAAACTAACCAAGAATCTAGAGCACAGGGCTCTGATACCAATTGAAGGACCGTGGTTAGTGTATCTAGGGACTCAGGAACTGTTAGGGACCTGATCCCAGACTGCAGGGACTTCACAAAGTATACACGCAGCGGAAATGGTGTCGAATGATTTCTTTATTAAATCAATCGACTATACAAAACAATAGTTTGTAACATGTAACAACACACAAGCTATTACAATACAAAAGTCAGCTTACCCAGGGTCAGTACCCTGTTCGTGACTTCCAGAGATGCTACCTTCACACGATTCCCCCTGAATCTGTTGTAGCTCTCTCACACCAAGGATCTGGGTTCTGATGCACTTCAGCCTTACACAGAACACCCTTGGTTGCTCCTGAGAACCCTCGCACTGCTGCTGGGATGTCCTCCTGCCACCAGGTCCTTCAGACCTTCAACTCCAAGCTTATCTCCTTGATGCACTTTAGGCTTACACAAGAAGATCTTCGAACTCACTTGAATCACTCTCTAGATTCTTGAGTTTGCTTGAGTTTCGAATGGGAGGGAGCTATTCAAAATGGCTCCAATCCTTTGCATTTTGAATAGAGACCCACGCGCAGGGTCTTGTCCGTGGCACTGTTCCCTTTGTGCTTTCGGCTGCCCTCCTATTGTCCACTAGGTAGAGCATGGTCTCCTATTGTCCACTAGGTGCAGCATGCTCTCCAATATCTCCAAGATATTCTCGAGTTCCAAGGTCGGCTAGATTGGTACTTTCTGCAGCAAGCTTTTCTCTTTCTTATACAGCTGTCCTTCACGTGATCTGCTGTCCCGTCAGGTCCCTGATGGTTCATCTCAGGTACTTGATCCGATCAAGTCCTTCATGAATGTGAAGTCCTTCTGTCCATTACTTAGGTATATCACCTGAACACTTCATTCAAGATATTAAATGAAGGTTGTCATCATCAAAACATGGGCATGAAGATCCTTTGAGTTCACAAGAGGTATCCGAACCTCCAAACCCTCTTGAGGGATGTGAACCTCAGGATCTAACACTAAGGGGCAGACATTATGATGCAAATGGCCAGATGTACTTTTGTAGTGCACGAGAGAATTACAAGCACTTTCAAGGCTTCTCATCGGTAGAACAATCTGCGACCTAAAAATGTCACTTCTCGACAAAACGTGTTCATAGACGTATTCTTAGGGTTTCTATAATCAATCTTTTGACTTTGGCTACCAATAACCTCAACTCAAAATTCAAATGGTGGATGACTCTCCCTATTTCATGTAGACAAATATGATTTCTTTTGGATAAAGTAAAACTTATTTTTATAACTCTTTTTCACGATAAAAAACGTGGATGAACTTGCCAATCCAACTTTTTTATTTATGTTAATTTCCTTCTTCATATTTTTAACGATTTTTTTATTAATATAGTGTTCAGTCACTCGATTTCTAATTAAGTGAATTTGAAACAAAAAAATATTTGACAAGCAATGCAGCTCATGTGGCTGCTAAAACATTAGAATCCAGCTATAATGGGCCAGACGGCCCGACCCAAATGGAGCAATGATCGATTACAACAGGCATGTAAATTCAAGCAACTAACGGGCTCAACCCAAAGAAGAATGTTGGCAGTTTGGACGCAGAAGTTGAAGCACGCGACTCGAGGTTGAGACACGATGGTGGGACCGGACGGAAGAGAGAAGTTCCCGCTAACATTTTTCATGCCTAAAATCGAGTCGAGTCGTCGACACGCTTCCCACGTCCTCTCCACATTCACCTATCATCGTCTTCTCCACTTTCATCACAAATCGTCTTCGAACACAACCAGATCGAATCAATCGATCGATCATCAGCCATGTCCTTCTCCGACTCTGAACTCTCTTCTCACAGCGCCGATCATAAGTTCTTCCGCCAAATCAGCCGCGATCGTACGTACTTAAATCCCTAATTCACTTACATGCGTGCTGTTTTTTGAAATTGAATTTTGATTACGACTTATCAGGACTATTACATGAGTTGCTGGGATCTGCAAAATCCGATTCTTCCAAATCAAGCTGGAAGGTTTGCTGTTTTTTCATCTGCTGTTTCTTGTTTCTTGGTTTGCTAATTGGAAAAATGCAGGTACTCATCATGGATAAAGTCACGGTGAAAGTCATGTCTCAGTCGTGTAAAATGGCAGATATTACAGACCAAGGAATTTCATGTGAGAACTGCATGATTCCTAGCACAGTTACAATATAGCCGGTTTATGCAGAATATTATGTAAACAGTTTGCTGATACTTGTAAACAGTGGTAGAAGACTTGTTCAGGAGAAGGCAACCATTGCCGTCCATGGATGCTATATATTTTATCCAGCCATCAAAAGAGAAGTATGCTTCATATCTTGCATATTTTCCGCTTATGACATGATTGTGTTTTAACTTAGAGTTAGACTATTATTTATTTTTCGCATCCTGCCCTTGTACTACCTAAGTTACTTAGTCATCAACAGCAGCTTTAGAACTTCTTGTATGATGTATCCTTCTTACATTTATGTATCACAATGATGCTCCACAAGTGGTTCCTAAATGTCTAAAAGACAATACTAGATTTCTTAACTTTGTTTTACTGGTTCCTTCATATATTAAGCTTGCACTGTGTTACCCCATTAATAGTTGACCATTACCAACTTTGTTAAATGTGTGTGAAATGTCAATGTTTATCAGCATTCCTCAAAATTTTATATGGCATACCAATGCTTTAACAACTCATGTTTTTTTCTCATTTTTTTCCTCATGCTTGTTTTCATCGGCAATATGTTATGTTTCGTGTTAAGAAACTTTTGATATGATTTTCAGATGTCTTCTAACTGGGCACATTTCCTTTCCTGCAGTGTAGTCATGTTCCTGTCGGATATGTCAGGAAGAGTGCCTTTATACAAAAAGTACGTTTAAATCAGCATATACCATATAAATAAAGATGCCTATAACTTCATTTTTATGTCTATTATTTGGTTCAGAGCATATTTGTTCTTCAGCTCTCCAGTTGCCAAGGATTTGGTCAATCACATAAAGTGTGATACAAGTGTTCTACCCCGAATAGGTGCATTAAGAGAGGTTAAAATTATTTCTTAATATGTAGTTTCTTCTTGTCTGTCATTAAGATTCTTTAAGATAATAACACTTCATTCTTGATGTTCTTCTTTTCTTTTTCAGATGAACTTAGAGTATTTTCCTGTAGACAATCAGGTACTCCCCACTCCCCAGTCAACTGATCGTTACATAAGTTTGAGTTTCTTTTATTTACTTCCATTGATGGAGTATAGGGGCTATCCGTAAATCAGCTACTACGGTCACCTTGGTGACCATATACTATGGTCAATATTGTTAACTTCTTTCATATGTTCTAAATTCTCCCTCAGGCTTTTGTAACTGATAACGAGATGGCATTAAAGGAACTTTTTGGCGAAAACACGGAGAACTCACGTAAATTCAATAATTGCTTAACTACAATGGCCACCCAAATTGGAACTGTGTTTGCTTCACTGAAGGTACAACATGCTAATTCACATGGTTAGCAACATAATTATTCATCAGCTTCTTTCACTATGCTGTCTATGTTGAGCCAGTTCATTTTGTTGTTGATTTCATTCAGGTTACATTTCTATGTTGATACAATTCCAATGTTCTAAAAACTTTGTGATCTTAAAACCTTACAGGAGCTTCCGAATATACGCTATCGTGGTGCCAGATCTGGTGACACATCTACACCAGCCTCTTTCCGTGAATTAGTCCCAGAGAAGCTTGCGTCTGCAATTTGGAACTCTATTAAGTATTATAAATCCACCATTCCCAACTTTCCACAAACTGAAACATGTGACTTGCTCATAGTTGATAGATCAATAGATCAGGTTATCCTCGAGTTCACATTGGTTGCTTCAATATGATGCTTTTGAAATCATTACCTAATATATTTGACCATCAATTGCCAGATTTCGCCTGTCATCCACGAATGGACGTATGATGCCATGTGTCATGATTTACTGGAACTGGATGGTAATAAATACGTGCAAGAGGTATGTAGTTTGCTCAAATCCAAAGTTAATGATACCTTTGAACTCTATGAATATTGAACTGAAGGTTATATTAACAACCCTTTCAGGTTCCTAGCAAATCAGGTGGTGAACCTGAGAAAAAAGAGGCCCTATTGGAAGATCAGGATCCTGTCTGGCTTGAACTCCGGCATGCACATATTGCTGATGTACGTGCTATGTTTCATGTCCTTTGAATCAAATATTTGTTTAAATTGTCATTTTGTACTGTACCTTAATGACTTATTGGAGTACCAGGCTAGTGAGCGATTGCATGATAAGATGAGTAACTTTATGTCGAAGAATAAAGCCGCTCAGCTCCAACAGAGGTTTGTTTCGGTTGATAAATGCATCATTATTTAATTTTGAGTATCATGTGGTTATGTGATTAATTGCAAAGTTCATTTCAGAATCTCATTCATCTTACTCCCATCACCTGTTGATCATTACCATGCTCAATTTTTGTGTGGGTTATATGTCTATGTTGTCAACTACTCAACATAGGACAAGACTTGCCAAAGGAAAAATGGATTTATGATAAATGGGAAACATTCATTATGAATACATAAATTTCTCCCAAAGCCATCGTATGCTGATATTTGAAGAGGATACATGAAAACCCGAATAATTAACAAAGCTGAAATGATGGGCGCACTGTTTAAAATTTGTTCAGGCATCTGCCTGAGTTGCATGAAGGTCTAATTACAGGACACCCTTGAGTTACAAGAGTAGACCAGGGAATGAATTGTTATTTTGAATGGAAATATAATATTTTTATAAAAAAATACACACTGCTAAAGTTAGTGTAAACCACCTTTATATTGGGTGTCTTTTGACAAAACCACCTCTATAAAAAATATTTACTTAATAACACCTTTATACTATAATTTATTGCCAAAACACACCTTTTGTTAAAATTACTTAAAACCACCTATATATTAATCACATTTTCATAAAACCACCTATATACATATTACTTAAAACCACCTATATATTAATCACATTTTCATAAAACCACCTATATACATATTATTTAGAAGAGAAATTACTTAAAACCACCTTTACGTTTGGTGTATTTTGACAAAACCACTTGTATACAAATTATTTTCTGCAAACCACCAGTATACTATCTTTATTGTCGGAATACACCTTTAGTTAACAGTGTTAAGTTTTCTGTTAAAAACTTCTAGATCCTTACTCTATATAATTTATATTCAACTTAACGTTTAAATTAAAATTTGATTTTAATTGAATTGATCGATTAGATAGACAGACGGAGTAATACAAAAGTGTGAAAATTGTATAAAAAAGGGTCATAGAATTTAGAGATATGGCAATAAAAATGTTATAACGGGTGGTTTTCGGCAATTACGACCTATAAGAGATGGTTTTCGGCAATTATCTCTGTTGAGATTTGGGGATTGAATTAATTGAATTTTATTAACCTAATTAATTGAATTAATTGAATTAATTGAATTAATTGAATTAATTGAATTTAATTAACCTAATTAATCTATCTAACGGAGATTTAACACTAATTGAACGGAAAACGTTAGAATGTGTGATTTAGCAAAAAACAAACCAACAACGGGTGGTTTTCGGCAATAAAATGTATAAGGGGTGGTTTTCGGTAATTGCGCCCTATATAAAAGGTGGTTTTCGGCAATTATCCCTTAATATATAGGTGGTTTTAAGTAATTTTAATAAAAAGGTGTGTTTTGACAATAAATTATAGTATAAAGGTGTTATTAAGTAAATATTTTTTATAGAGGTGGTTTTGTCAAAAGACACCCAATATAAAGGTGGTTTATAATAATTTACTCTTTTATTTATCACATCATAAGGGATTTAATCTCTTTAGGAACTCACAAAGTCCGGCAAACAAAGTGTGGTAAATGGTATTAATGGTTGTAAAAGATCAAGTCCACTAAGCCTTACAATATTATTATGCTTGTGAGCTTAAATCTGTTTCCCAAGTACCTTAAATATTTATAGAATAGTTGGTTAGCTTCTGATTCTGATGATAGATTAAATATGCAGAGATGGCAGTGAATTATCTACGAGAGACTTACAGAAAATGGTTCAAGCATTACCACAGTATAATGAACAAATGGAAGCTTTCGCTTCATGTCGAGGTATTTATGTGTTCAATGGTCATCTTATGTCGCGCATTAATCAAGTACAATACCTGAACCAAAATTACTTTCGGTTCATTCATGCTGCATTTTCCTCACTCAAAAATATTTGATTCCGTTGTTAGACTCGCATATTCTATTAATAATATACCTCATAGTTAATATCAAGGAAGTAGTTCTCACAGCCTTTTCCTTTTTTTCTTCATTGCGAGAGCACTGAAACTTGATTCCGTTGTATTGCAGATTGCTGGAAAAATAAACACAATTATTAGAGAGACGGGACTTCGAGAACTCGGGCAACTCGAGCAGGATCTTGTTTTTGGTGATGCAGGTGCAAAAGAAGTGATAAATTTTTTGAGAAGCAAACAGGTGATTGCTGAATAAGTGTTTTAAAATGATCAGTGTAATGTTTACATGTCTTGAATAACCCTTTCTCTCAATCTGATGCACCTTTCCCCTGCAGGATGCAAGTTATGAAAACAAACTTCGCCTGCTATTAATTTATGCATCGGTTTATCCTGAGAAGTTTGAAGGAGATAAAGGCATTAAACTCATGCAGGTATGCTTGTGCGATAAATAGTTCTGTTCGTTATTTTACCCTTAGATCTACTCTTCAGCATCTGAAGTTTAGTTATTAAATATAACGCGTTTATAATGTTCCTTTCTAAAAACCAACAATGCAGTTAATTGAGATAACATGTTTCAAGAGTGGCTATCTCATTTCTCGGGTCATAAGGGATAATAGAGTTCAGGTGTATAGCATTAACAACTTCACCTTATAGCTACCGTGACTTCTAAGATATCATGTGATTTGAAAAAGCATGGCCTCTCATGCTCTAATAAAAGAAATGATACTGTTAAAGAAATGCCATAAATTAGTAGACACTCACAAATGGCGGATATGCTTATGTAATTATTGTTTTAGCATCAAGTGATCTACACTTACAATTCCTTTCCTCTAAAGCTCGCTAAGCTGGCACCAGAAGATATGAAGTTTGTGAATAATATGCGAATGCTTGAGGGCACACCAGATAAGAAAAAGGCATCATCTGGAAACTTCTCTCTTAAGTTTGATGGCCAGAAGGTATTTGCAATATAATTTTACCAAAGACTTGTATTGCGCATAGTTAGTGACCTTTTCTCTCTTTTCTGGTGTAAATTTGTCACTTTAAAATGATATTGTTATTGATTTATACAAGTTTTAACACTAACCTAATTGTTTAATCATTATTCACAGAGGAAGCAAGCAGCAAGGAAAGATCGAACTGGTGAAGAAGAGGAAACGTGGCAGTTATTCAGATTCTATCCTATGATTGAGGTATAATGATTTGTCTCCACGTAACTTTTGCATCTTTAGTACAATGAAACTGTCAACTTCAAGACTTAGAAAACTCTGAAAACAATTCCGAAACGGAAAGTGGAACCAGGTTCAAATTATGATAGGAAATAATTTGAGCAATATTTAAGAATGTAATGCATTTAGTGAAACATAGTACGTCTGCATTTTTTCTCCTATTATAAGCTGCAAAGTTAATGAGGTATCATGTCTACAATATTGCTATCTGATCTATGCAACAGGAGTTAATAGAGAATCTCAGCAAAGGAGAATTACCCAAGAGTCAATATCCATGTATGATGACTCTGAATCTGAATCTGTTTCTCAAGCAAATACTCGTAGTGGGTCTGTTAGATCATCAAATGCTCCTCCCGCACCTAAATCTACTCAACTAACCGCACCTCATTCAATGAGATCAAGAAGGACAGCAACATGGGCACGGCCCCGTCACTCAGATGATGGGTATTCCAGGTAAATAAGTAATACCTTAGCAAGAAAACTGCAGCCTCAGGTAGTTATATTCATGCATCTAATCACCCTTACAAATGTTGTTGTAGTGATTCAGTCTTGAAGAATGCATTATCTACCGACTTCAGAAAGATGGGTCAGCGTCTGTTTGTGTTTATTATTGGAGGCGCAACTCGATCTGAGGTGATGATTCAAGTCTTTGTTTCTCATGGTCATTTATATATTAGTATGTGATCGTATCATTTGATAATATGTGATGGTATCAGCTGCGAGTATGTCATAAACTTACTGCAAAACTAAGAAGAGAAATCATACTGGGTTCTTCTAGTATCGATGACCCTCCTCAATATTTAACGGTAATCACCTCTCTACCGCTGGGCTAGGAAAAAAGTATAAATAGGGTTTCTGGTGTCTCCTTTCAACCACCTAAACATTTTGTTTTCTGCTTGTTCAGAAATTGAAGCTGCTATCAGAACAAGATCTGTCCATGGATGTGAATGGTCTCAAACTCTGAAAAATTATGCATGGAGTTTGGCCCAACGTATGGGAGTTTATTGTTTACAAACACATTTATAAATAGCAATTGTTGACCTATTTTTTGATATTGTAATTAATACATTTTTGGGGAATTAAAAGGTAAAAAAACGAAAAATATTTGACGCCCACCCTGGGGCTCGAACCCAGGACCACAAGGTTAAGAGCCTTGCGCTCTACCAACTGAGCTAGACGGGCTTGTTGGAAGGTTCTGACAGTTTTTTATAATTCATTCATATTATTAGAAAATGTGTTTTTAATGCATGTTATACCAATAATGGGAATTTGGAAAGCGTATCAATGAGATTTTTCATTCATGTAATATTGCACAGGCGTTGCGGTTGGCCTTGGAGAAGAAGGGCTTCAGCTGAGAATGGATGAGAATAATGATTCCAAGTGTTTATAATGTTTATAGCTCAGTCTATGAAATCACACCTAATAAGCTAGTGCAAATGTTATTGTATTCAGGGGAATGGTAAATAAAATTAGAGAAAGTATTCATTGTTTCAAATCAACTCGACAGAGCTATGATAGGGATAACTATGAGTGCATGTGATGGATCCATAGCCTCATTTGCAACAAACGTTCTTACATCTACTTGGAGGGTATAACCATGTGCCACAAGCACTTTATAGGCCAACCATGAATACATAACAAATGATGCCACTGCAATAAAAGCATCATTGCTTGGACATTCATGGATTCTAGTCTTCTCTTAGTGGCATGCTTTCCTGGGTAACTCCATCAGCTCTGAGCACAACTATCTCCAACCTGTCTCCCTGTGTGAAAAGACCAATACAAATTTGTTATTCGTCTAAGCCTGATATGGGAAACAACACAAGCATGCTTTTTATTTGTAGTGAACTAAAATCTACCAACAAGCCCACAACTGAAAATCAAGGGCATGGCTAAACCAGACAAACTATTAATTTTTACGGTACATAAATCTATAGCCAAGAAACTCCAACACATGAATACTAAACTCTGACATCCCTAACAAGAACCATACTGATCTTGGACATCTCGATCAAGAATCAGCACTTCAGACAATGTAATTATGGTATGATATAAACACTACAATGCTAGGAAATCACTCTAACATGTATTAATCAATGAATTTTTTGAATGCGTAAACTGAAACTTGAACACGGAAGAAAGAAAACTAACAGTGGCAATATCCCTCTCCGTGGCTCCTTGGAAAACAGTCTTTACCAAGTCAACAGCTTCCGCAACTGAAAGAGGTGTAACAGCATCCTGCACAAACAATGTGATTATATCATGTTCATGTATAACAGATACATAAGCAAACGTGATGATAGGAAGAAACTTGAGGTAGAAGGCGCACCACAGCAGGCAATAACAAAGGACTTGGGGACTTTAACTTGTTATCAAGAAAAGGTGTTATGAGCGTAGATCCAGAACCCTGTGCACTATATCCAACCCGCTCGTATGAGCCGACAGCATCATAGGTAAAAACACAACCTTTCCTGCCAGAGGAGCAGAATTATTAGAATGCGACAACATTATAAAAAGCTAAAAAATTGAAATACCCGAACGTGTAAACTCTTCCTTAGTAGATGAAAGAATTACATCAAATCAACCAATGAAAATGGCACAAATGACTTACCTTCATTGTCAAGCCCCCCTAATATATTGAAGAGTAGTATGGAAAGAAACGCTTGTAGTAGAGAGTATTGGAAAGAAGTTGACCCATGGCAGGACAGCTCATTTGTTTTCCATGTTGATGTTGATATATCTGCAAACATTTATAGGATTAAAAACCATAACTTGAAGATCAACAAAGTTTCTTCAAGGTAACCATAGCATGAAAATCATCTGTTTAAGGCCAGAAAAACTTCAAGGTAATATATTGCAACAATCGGATTGCGCAGATTGCCAGACCTTTCCAACTTCATGAATCCTAGGCAGTTTACAGTTACAAACTTACAACATGAATAAAATCACGATCTTAATATGATCAGCACCCCAATTGTACTCATCTGACCTCTAGATATAAAATAATATGCAAACCATCAATGCAAGATATACACTCATTATGCTGAAACAACTGTTTCTATCATAAAAATACAGAAAATATCCAAAGAAAACCCTCACCAGATGCCTTGCATTCAAGTGCTTCTGCAAAGCTTTAACATCACCCTGAAATCCAGATGACGCCATATAACACTTATCCGCACTACAAACAACATCAACACATTAAATTCGAATGGCTCATCAACAAAACACAAAATCAATAAGGCATCTGAAAAAAGAGACAATTAGACATACAGTTTGTAGATCTTGGAGTAGTCCTGTCAAGATACTATATCCAGTCGACATCCTAGTATCGGAAGCTATAACGCAATAGTCCGCACCAGCAATCGCGACAACAGTTCTGCGAAATCGACATTACCGAATCAAAATCTAGACAAATTCGAACTTAAAAATTGTTGAATTGAGGAGTAAAGTGCGCTTACCCGCCGTTGTTGTCGTAGGGCGACCAATTGGCGTGTTGCTTAGTCATATTGAGAGATGGAGATTGAAATTAGGGCACGGATTTGGGGGAGATAGTTTCAGTTGTTTTAGCTTTGTGATCTTTGCAGCGCAGCTTGTTGATGTGTTTCTTTTTGTGCAAGCCAGTACATTCGAACGACGTCGTTTGATTTTCATCCTTCATTCTAATGACAAGATGAATATTGTTTTGTTAAAACATTTTAGGTTTCATGTCTGATTTAATAATAACAAATATCAATGCGTAGTTTTACTCCCTTCAATCTGCTTCCCAAATTAGCGCTCTCGCCAATTGAGCTAACCTAATGACGCTGAATTAGTATGTTGACGAGGTAAAGTTAATTTTTGAGTATAGAGTAAGTATGACTTAGAATATATAAAGAAAGAAAATGAAACAAAGTATTTCAATATGGAAAGAGTAGCATATAAACTTGATGGGATAGCCTAAGCGTGCTATAACTTTATACTTGCACATGTAAGTCCGGGAGAGGAACTTTCCGGATTTGTAGGGTGACGCAAGCATGAAGGACTGCACCTGAGTGTCGGCTATGATGGACAGAAACCTGCTCTTAATTCTTCAAACGAGTATTCAGTTGTGTCACCAGCCATGTTGATTTGTCTGACAACTGAAGGCGCACAAGGTGTCATTGGAGTCATGGCTGTATACATGAGATTTGTTGATGCTGTGGACGGTGTAGTTGGCTGAGGATAATGTATAACATTGGGAGTTTTGATTTCCTCATCCGAGAAATGCTTTCTCTGAGGTGGAGTTTTGGACTTGGGAGGAGTGCTGACAGGCGTCTTGTTGCTGGAAAGTGTTTTTGGTGGCGTGTTATAGTCTTGTGTTTTGTAGCGATCATCTGGAGCCAATATTCTGTTTGGCGAGACAGGAGAGAATGGTTTCCTGATGAATGCTTGTTCATTTTCGTATCTGTATGATGCCCTCGAGGATGATTTTTTCACTTTGTTATCACCTGCAAAATAATTGAAACCTGTCATTACAGTTTAGCATAGGCTTAACATCTGTCAAGATTTGACCAACAGATTTTACATGATTTAGAATCAATGTAATTAATATTAAGTAGCTAAACTATAAGCATGCTGTCGCAAATACTGATGAAAATAGAAAGACAGACCTGTTTGTGAACGACCATATTGCTGACAATCCAGGTTATATCGACCCATGTCATTAACCTTCTTAATTATTTTAGGATGTGTCTTTTCCAACTTGGAGGTGTGAATACTGGGCACTGCCATTGTGGCTCTTCTTGTGCTTGCAACTCCCACAGATGACATTCTTGGGACCTTTTTTCCACTCTTGGATGGACTTGGTTTGGAACCATACAGTGCCTCCTGCTCTGTCATCAGTTGTCCTAAGAGCTTCTTTTGATCCTGCATTAGTGAGAATGTTGGCAGCAGAACAATTACACGTATATTGCAAATGGTCAAGTTTTGTGCACATACCCTTTGCCGCTGTCGTTCTAGCTCTTTCTCTTGCCTTAAAATGCTGTACTGCTCAAGCATTGAAAGAAGACTAACCTGAAGAACAAAATAAAATAATTTAACCTAAGCAACAAGTACCAATGAAGGGCACCAAAAGGCAACAATTCATACATCCACAAAAGTGGTTCAACGACAATGAGCATATCGGTGGAGAGGCTGCTTACACCATCATACAAGAACTCTGTTCCTCTTTCTTTCTCCCAGCTCCTGGCTTTTACTGTCAATGCCTCCACCATTGCTGCCCGCATTATCCAAGTAAAAGAAAAGGTCACACAACAGGCGGCAGATGAGCAATATTAACTACACGATCTTTTACCCAACTAAAAGAATATGCCAATACAAAAAGAGGACTGATCACTGGAATATAAAGGAACTAAGACAAAAAAGCTCTAGTGAAATAATTACCGGGAATTTTGTTAACTATAATACGAGCCTTCTCAGCCCTCTTTAAGGACAAGTGAGCACCTCTTCCAGCATTATATTTGTTGTCATCCTAAAAAGTCATCATATGTTTTTAGACCCAGAAAGAGATGGAATAATAGTTGAACAAGAGGCAGATGAAAGATATGATACTCGATTGTACTCCTCCAGCCAAGCCTCTTCTTCACGGCAGTAAACCATCTGTCAACCTTTTCTAAGATCTCTTTCCTGCTAAAGGCTTCCTCTTTCAGCTTAGCTATTTGATGTTCAATACTCTCCAACATAAACATAGGATCCAAGAGCCCTGCAATAATTATTTAAACCATTGAGAACACTGAAGTTCAATTGACATTAATATACAAAACCCAAAAAAAGAATACTAGGAAAATAAAACCATCATGCACTTCTTTGCGTCTTTGTTATTCCAGACAATAACCATAAGTATTTTACCAGCTTCTAGATCAGCCACTGCACAACCAGCTGCATATTCATCAAGAATTATGTGTGTTTTCCTACATACATCATCAAGCTCTAGTTTCTTTTTCAAGACAAGGTCTTTCATTTTGCTTTTTTTGAGATGCTCAAGTTTCGATAGTTCTGCTTCGGCCTGTAAAAATATTAGATAATAAAATAAAAATAAAAGGTAGAATGATATATTCAGCTGCTTAATGATACAGTTTGCATACATAGCTAATGAAGTCAGCAGACAATATGTTGGGCTCAGAAAGTTCATCTTCTGATGCTGCGATATTGCAGGTGATATTCTGAACCTTCTGCTGCTCCTCGACTGGGGTATCCATCAGATTCCACAGTTCTAAAATTGCAGCAGCTATTTCTTGGAGCTGATGCACAATTGACATCCATAAATCAGAAATGAAACACCATCAAAAAAGATTCTACAAGGTCAGATCAAAATAAATCGTAAAAACAAACCCTTCGCATTCTTTGCGTTCTCAAAGCTTGCAAACTTTGTATAGCAGCAGACAACTTTTCAATAGTGTCACTATGAATGCCTTTCAGTCCGTTGGAGTCATGTGATCCAATTTGCATATCATTAAGTTTCTCCTTGCAATCAATACCAAGAACTGTGCAAAGCAAGTTCAAGCTATGAAGGTGCTCTGTAACCAGTTTCATTCGATTAGTCTGCAAAAGAAAATAAACCACGACCAATCTATAAAATAAGAGTCTGCAGACCAACATTATTTCTCAAAAAAGGAATATAATACTTATAAGGGAACAATGTATGTCAAACCTTCTCATTTTGTAGTTCAAGCAACTGCCTTTTTAAATCTTCCAATTTATTCATGGATAAATCATTCTCATCAAGGAAAATCTTCCCACCATCAGCTGATCCATAAATTTCTTCATAGAGAGTTTGTAACTGTTCAATAATTTCAACAAACTGCTTCCTTCTAACACTTCTCTTCACTCGCATTTCCTCCAACAAAGGAATAACAGCTTTCAGCTCTTCTTTCAAACTCCCTCCACCATTCTGCATTCAAGTCAATCAAACCACAACCATTTACTTAAATCCGTTAAAAAAAAGAAACATTTTCCAATTTTCTAAACCTAAAAAACGAGAAAAACCCACCTGTTGCACATGCACATGCATCTCACCCATAGTAGTACATATATCCACGAGCTCCGCTTCCGCATCCGCAATGGTTTGCCTTAGCTGAGCTCTACCCTTCTTAGCCTTATCAACCTTCTTCCTATACACCTCCAAACACTCTCGTTCAAGTTCCACAAGCATCTTATCCTTCTCCTCATCCGTCTCCCCAATCTCATTCCATATCGTCTACACATCCCAAAATAAACAACAAAATCTAAAATAATCCAAAACCCTAATCTCTACCACACTACTCTAAAACAAACACAACAATCAAACACAAAAACCTGCAATTCCAAGAGCAGAACTCCACACGTGGACTCCATTTTCCGAAACCGGAACCTACAGACACATCAAAATTCAAAACACAAGTCAAGTCTTATCTATTTCGACATTTTCTAGTAACGGAAAGTGGAGATCGCGTACCTGATTGGATGTGCGTGTTGCGGCAATGGCGAAGAGTGATCGAGCTTGGAGAGGAACAGGAGTTGGGGATTTGGGGAGAATTTGAAAACCCTAGAAATGGAAGATGCAACGGATGGGTTGTGAAGGGAATATAAATTGGAGCGAAAGAAGCGGTCGAGATGTTGTTAATCTTTCAATTTATTGTGATTATATTTTTGTTTAATGTTTTTTTAATGTTTGATTAGTTTTTAATGGAATTTTCAAATTTTGAAATAGTAATGCGAGAAGCACATTTGAAATAAACGTTTGATTTTAATACTATACGATAAGGGAAAATGATAAATATTTGCAAGACAACAGACATAATTTAAATCGTTCATTTGATTAATTTGACGGCGGAGATTAAAGTTATTTTTAATTAATTAGACGATTAACTTTGAAAACACGGACGGTTGGATTTGATGGTTTCTTTTTATTTAAATTTTATTTATTGAATTATTAGTAATCAACAATCAATATTAAATATCAGGGTCTTACAAATACTTATCCGTCTTAACTTTTCGCTTAATACTAATGATAAAATTAAATTAAAATTTTAATAGAATATTCGGTTGAATTGACAGAAAATTTGAAAGTTTATTGTATTCTTCTTCGAAACAAGCTAAAAGTGCATTCAAGTCAAAAGGAAGATAAATTATGATCAAAGGCTAAAAAGCCTGGCCACAATACATACAGCAGCTTCAGATAACATGAAGATAAATAACCTGTCAAATGCCTGAATGGTTCGAAGAACACCAAAAACACATGTTATCAACCAACACGAACATACATTTCCCAGATGGGAAGTTCAATATAAATTGACAACATTTACTTACAACCACTTTAACTAGTCCAGCACGGGTCATTTATGTGTCAGGAACGCAATTGGTCTAGTGTACAGAACTAACCATTAACAGAGATCCGGAGAACTGGTAAGTTTTTCTTCATGTGTACAAAATGTGCAATCTGCTTCCTGGTGAAATTATGACTAGGGGCTGTGCATCTTCATGATTATGTTAGAAATCAGAATCGGAATCCCTTTTTTTCCTTTTGAATTTACAACATTTCCGAGGTGTGGAACACTCCATCTTCAGAATTTGCACCTGGGTCCAACCCACAAGGAGAGTCGTACCATTTTGGATTATCCGAGTAAAAACTACTCACATGTACATTGTCAAGACCTACTACATCTGACCCTATCCTCTCTTCGTGTGTCAAAGGCTTGGTTAACTTAGAATCTTCGCATTGGAGAATACTTTTTTCATCAAACTCCGGACATTTTAACCATTTATCAGGTTTGCAAGCATCACTTAGTACTTCCTTCTGACAACGGAATTCTGATCTCATTTGGTCCCAATGCACAACATCATCAAGAGTCTGCTCAAAGCAATCATCATCTTCTTCGATCAACTCTGGCTCCTTTCCTACCCTATTTAATCTATCGTGGTGATGATGACCTCCCCAATCCCCAAGGTCATTTTCAACGGAAAGTACATGATCCAAATCTTGCTTGCTGGTGAGTAACTCGACTGAATTCGAACTATCTTCACCTAAACTCCTAACTTTATGCACAATATTAAACAATTCCTGAGAAACCAAATGCAGCTGATTGCACGGAACTTTCCCAATCCTCCCTTCAAGCAACCCAAGTTCAGCTTTCAGCTCCTGAACCTGATGCAAAACTGAATTGTGGAAATGCCCATCATCCTTACCTGAAAGCACATACCCTTCATCCACATCCTCACTCACACCATAAACCACATCCTGATCCATTAAAAGCGCACCTTTATGCCCCACCAACCTATGCATAATTCTCGCATTCCCATCCAGTGGTCCAGGCTCATGACCTGAATGCACCGCATACAACTTAAACACAGCCACACCCTCTTCCTGATACACGAATGTCTTATCCTTCTCATTATAATTCATAATCGGTACAATCGCCCTAATCCTAAACCCACACCCGCATCTCTTAGATGCATAAGGCTCCCTCTTCAAAACCTTGGATTTCTTCGAAACAGGCTCACCTGCTCTATGACACGCATAATCCTTAACTTCAGCCATAAACGGTTTATACCGAATATACTTCTGCCTAATGCACAAAACAACCTTATGCTTTGTGGCTAGCTCCTGCAACCTATGCTGCACATCCTTCGCCGGCACATCAAACGACTCAGTATACTCAAACCTCCTCCTTTTATTCTTCCCACCACCCGCTCCATCTCCGCCATTACACACAACACAAGACGAGACAAACACCCTAACATAACTTTCCGGAATACCGTAAAACTTAGCCCCAACCGTCCAGTTTTGCTTTATCCTATCTACTGTCTCCTTCAATCCAAAATGCTTCGAATCACCATGAGTCTGACTATGGAATGAGGCTACTATCTCATTCCACTGACTAACATGAGGCACAAACTGATTCACATTGTTCTTAAAAAACAAAACTTCATTACCATTCGAGTCCCGGCGAGCATTAAGCTTCTCCTGAATTCGTTTCCACGCGGTTAAATAAGCAGTGTCCTCATTTCGATCCTTCCAGACAGATCTCCAGCTTTTCAACACTTGTAGTGGAGTGACTTGGCAGATCTCGTCGGAAGTAGCTACACGGTTTTCTAACAGGCAGCGAATCATGAGGGAATGGGATTGGGAATTGAAGGTGTAGAATTGAGTAGAGATATGTGTGTCAGGGGAGATAATTGGGAATTGGGGATTAGGGTTAGGGTTTGGGATGATTTGGGCAATTGGGGTTATGAGGGGTTCGTCGGATGAATGGGTTGGGGAGGAATCGGAGGAAGAGGATGTGGTGGAGTGGAATAGGGACATTTCGGAGAAGGTGGGATCAGAGATAGGTGGCGGTGGGTGATGTGGCGGCGGTGGGTGGTGAAGGAGGAGTTGGAAGTCTTGGTGGTGGTGTGGATTGGGGTTGAAGAAGAGATCGTCGGATTCGATCTTGCTAGGGTTCATTTTTGAGTCATGAAGGGATCGGCGGTTTTTGGGTTTTTTCGACTTCCTCGAGTTTGGGTCGTCTGATGGTGTTTTTGTTGTTGTTTCTCGGTTTTGGTCTGTCGACTGACGACATGTTTTTTTCTCTTTTCTTTTGTTAATTTTCTTCTCTATTCTTTGGAAGTTGGTTGGGGTTCGAGTTCGATCTCTGCCTTCGTCATTTTTCTTTATCAATTTTCACATGTAACGACTATGGATTGAACTTATATGAAAGATGAATTTGAAGAGCTGTACAACGAGGTTAGTATTTTTTCTTTTCAAAGCAGATGTGTCAAGAAACAAGTGTTTACATAATTTTATAGCTCTCTTGCTGTAGGACAAGATAAAAAGAGTACAACAAGAGGTAACAGGTTACAGTTGACCGATCTAGGGAATGAAAATGGCTAGATGCGGACAGTTTTCATGCTGCTCATTGGCATGGAAGCAGAACAGCTATGTTAAGAATGAATCATCAAGCATACTTATATACAATATATTTTGGATAACGAGTGGATGATGGACTACAACACGATACGCAGAACAGCTAGACCGACAGCGGATATGGAAACCACGGTACCTATGCAGTATTTGATTACTTCGTACTTGGCTGCTTCCAATTGAGCCCTCAATGCATATATTTCCTGAAACAATACATTCCAGTTTCGTGATTTGTAATAGAGTTGGCGTTTAAACGAACTTAACTTCTCGCTCATTTCTTACCCTATCAAGTTTGTTTGTAAGGTTGGCTGTTTCGGCATTTTGATTGGCTAGCTCGTCGCGAATGCGTCTGCATTAATAATTCAGAGGTTGAGGAAATAAACGAATAGACAAAGTCTGAAGCGTTTAGTTAAAAGGATGTTTGACAATTTTACCCTCTTTCAAGGTTCAAGTCTAGACGTTGACCAGCAGTGACTTTGTCAATCTCGTACCTTCAGATCGATAACAATGTGTTTAGTGACAACATTAGAGGACCCAATGGAGAAACTAATCAATTTGAATTTTTAAACTTACTTAAGCTCACTTCGCATCCTGTCTATATCGGATCTAAGTTTTTCAGTTTCCCGGTGCAGCATAGTAAAATGATGTTCCTGCAAGACAAACATGGAAGAATATTTAAACAAGACGCATCACCGAGTGGGTGGGCTGTAGCTATTGGGAGTTGGGACTGACACGGTGGCATGTCAGTAGTCTTCAAATGGTAAAATAAGAAAAACAAATTTGAGAACAGCAAGAGAAATAGAGTTTATTAATATCACACCAGGAAGCATTTCAATCATAAATAAATGAAATGAGGGGATTGAATTGGAGGTTTTTAGAGTTTAAAGATTATGATTTTCTTAGAAAAGCGTGAAGACAAGCTAAAAAGCTAGTATTTCATTTGTTTTTCTTCCTTTTGAAGGTCAAATATCTTCGAAACATACGACTTTCTTAATGTGTCAACAGCTATAGAAAATGGCAAATGATTGTAGAACTAAAAGAGCCTCACTTGAGAAGCAATAACAAAATTTCCTCAGGTGAGATATAGTTGTCTAATACCTGGGAACTTTTTACTTCCGAGTTAAACTTAGAAAGGTTAGCTTCATGAACCATCTCCACCTGTAAAGGAACAAAAATAAATAGAAATAAATTCTACATTCAACTCAGAAAAATGTTCATCCACAATGCATGTTATTTGTTAGACTCAAAGCTGCTTAGCTGCGGGAATCAGTAACATTAGCATTGCCTACTTATCCACAAAAGACTTTTCCTAAGGCCAAAATGAGAATTCACCAAATACGCACTTCCATCAACGGATCACCAAAGACTAAAAATTCTGAAGCGCAAATGCATACCTTATCCATTTCTCCTTTGGAAACAAAGGATTGAACAACCTTTTCCAAGCTGACATTCAACACCTCTGTAATTGCCGAAGTAATGGCCTCTGCTTGCCTTGACGGAAGCCCCTCTGCTTCCAAACTCCTCACCTACACCAATTTTTTTCACAAAATTCAAACTTCCAACTCGAAAATACAAACATCCCAAATTCCACCCAAAAATCAAACCTCCGCTCAATAACAAAATTTTCCAACACAATCCCTAATCCAATAGAACAAATCAAAAACATCAATCAATAAACCCTATTTCAAAATAATTCAAAAACTGGAAAATTACTAGAGCCAAGGTGTCGACGAGAAAGGCACGATTCGAATTGGATTTAGCAAGCTGCGATAAATGGCGATACGTTAACAAATTAGGCTGCAATCTGGATGAAGAATGAGACAATGAGGAGCTGCTGAATCGGCGTGTAGCGGATAACCTAACAGCGCAATCAGCCCCAAATTTCACCAATCGCTTACAACACGCCATCAAATTCAACAATCGGATAAACAAAAACGAATAAAGTTGAGATCTTTGCGAAGAATCGACGACTGCGTTGAAGATGTCAGAGAGAGAAAATGATTCGATTTGGGATTGAATGAGAGAGTTGTTGTTGTTGGGAGATCGCTTGCGTCTCGGCCTGTGTTTTTATTTATTTATATTTTTTGTGATATATTTGTTTTTGGAAATTGGACAAATTGTGTTTATCTTTTGCTGCAGCCTGCAGGGTCAATTTATGAATTATTGCACGTTTTTATTGTTTGGGGTATAGATGGTGATGTAAAATATGAACGGACGGACAAGTTTTTGTGAGATGGAAGCAAATCATTTCAATTACTGCATTTTTCATTTTTACTGATTCGCCTGTTTGAACTATTATACTCCCTCCGTCCCATTATGAGTGTCCCATTTCCTTTTTGGATGTCCCAAAATGATCTTCCCATTTCCTAAAATAGAAACTTTTTTACCTATACATTTACACTCTCTTTCATACTTTTTATCCCACTCATTCTCTTTCTTACTTTTTATCTCACATTTTTCAATTTTCTTAAAAACCGTGAAAGTTCCCAAATGGGTCACTCAAATTGGGACGGAGGGAGTAGTAGATTATGTGGACGAACTGCATTTAAAAAGGGTTATTAATTTCACAAATCACAATTACTACGATTTGACTTTTGTCTAATTATTTCCTGTAATCGATGAATCTTTTTATTGCTCCCCAGATAAAAATAACTTAATGAAACCCTGTACCAGTGACTTAATCAACTTTGTATACATGAAATCTGATATGAATCTCTTGATCTATTAACAAGGTTTATCAAAATACAAATAACACTGAAAATATAGAGGTTAAAAATCTATAAAAATGACGAAGGAACTCGTATATATAAATTTATCGAATGTAAAAAGCTAAGAGAATAAGTCATTTATTTTGTTCCATGACAGAAGCTTCCCGATCGCATTATACGAAAAATTCAAATGTAAGTATGAAGAAAAATATCATTGTGTTGTGCTAGTAATTATGGGGAGGGTGAACCGTAGGAAGGACGTAATCAGTATGAAACACTACTTGTTGGTGCATGTATCCGAGCTTCCTATGAGGTTGTGCTATATCCGCAAAATGGTACTTCTTCATTTCCATATTGGGGTTTGTCATTTCTGCCATGTCAAAGATTCGAAATTGAGTTTTGGAAACTAAACTTACCAGAAGGCATATGATCAGAATCGCAGGAACAACCAGGGATGCTATTCTGAACCTCATTTCTGTCGATTGAGGGCATATATCAGCTGTATATAAATATACATGTGTGTATTGCACGGTCCTTTAATATATAGGTGATTTGTATGGACCGACTAATGAAATCATACTTGCATTAATTATTACATTTATATTTTTTCAATAATTTATTCATCACTCGAGGATTGGACAAATTAGAACATACTATAAATTGTGAGAAATTGTAAGCCATGTTCTCATTTCTCCTCACATATATGGCTTTTTTAGAGAGGGCATAGAGGTTTTTCTAGATAAGGCGCATTTCAAGGTTTTAGGGTTAGAATTAGGCAGATCGTCCAAGTGTAATAATTTAAAAAACAATGTGACGATACAAATATCATTGGGAGAAACCCAAAGATACGCCAACACTTCATCTCTATTTCTCACAAGCATGTTCAAGCAATAAATAGCAAAAAGAGACGAATAAGATCAAAGAAAGAGTAGTCTCGGTACATACATCTCATATTCATGACCACTAAAACTATAACTTTTTAATCTATCATTTACAAACAGACTAAGTAGAGATGCAAAAAAGACACAAAGTGCTGTACGTCAGCTCATTAGCTATATGATCAGCTCAAACGGCATATAAATTTAGCTACAACATATCGACCACATCAGCTTATCGATCGCTTGATCGCTGATTGCAACTACGTACTCTCACTCTCATCATAAAAGTCTTCCCCCATAAATGATCACTGTGAGATGATACATGTAGTGAGAGAGGCTCTCAATTATAGTTCAGGATAAAGCACTTAAGTTGGCAAGTGTCTCCTTTCAGATAGGTCAGTTGTGATGCGGAGGGTGTACCTTTGGAGAGGAGTAATCAAGCGTATAACTTTGTTGTTGGTCCTCTTGATCCAAATGTGGAACTTTATATGTCGCTTTAGTACCTCCACCTTGATGACTGTTTCCCTTTCTGCTTGAACGCTTATGCCTTTTGTGGCTTGTAGCCGTCATCCTAACTTCCTCTTTTCCCTTGTTGCTCTTGTTATGACTAGTTTTTCTAATTGAAGAGGTGTCCGCTTGAAGTGCTGGCTTGCCTTTTCCATCGATGAGGTTTATCCTATGGTCATAATTCTGCAATAGTAGCGATTTTGTACAGCCTAATGTTAGAAACTTGAATATTTAACAAGTCATATAGATAAAGAGCGCTCTAGAGCTACGTACCTTGTTACTAAGGTTAGTATGCTGAGAGTTCTCATCCGGCACTATTACGGCAGTTTCATTAAAACCCCCATGTCTTGCATTGCTTGCATGTTCTATAGTGGCTAAGAGAACCCATAGAAGGATAGCAGGAGACAACACAGACATAATCATGAAAGGCAGGTCAACCCAGTGATGCGTGTGATTCTTCGAAAGAGACAATCTTCAGTCAGAGATAAGCCAAGTTCTTAGTTTCAAATATTGACCAAATGACTGCGACGGAGAAGCTGAAGGGCAATATACTTGAAGGTGATTAGTAACTCAAGAGATCATTAGCATTGAAGAGAGACTAGTCTCGCTGAAGAACATGCTCTTGTTGGAGGTGGTTCCTATTATATATGCTTAAGACCTGAACAATCAATCAAACTTGGACCTAAGACACGCAAATAGGGCACTCCCCTCCCATGTAAACGACAACTAGTGAAAAATGAGCATTGAAGAGAGAACAAAATATAGGAAAATCTCTCTTGAAAATGTATTCAAGTTGCTTTTAAATCAAAAGCAGACAAAAGTTGTCTCTCGTAGAATACCAAGAGCTATATAATTAGTGAATTAAACAACATTCCCATTTGGTTGTGTCTGTGTTTGGTTCGAAGAGAGCATTTGCATGGGGTGTGTTGACCCCCTCTCTCTTCCCCATTCACTGTCTTGGAATTTAAAATAATAACAGTTTGATAATTCAGTATGTGTGTGTTCAGATGCAATATATTGCTTCTTCCTAGTCTTGATGCTTTCACTTCTATTGCCTTTTCTCAAACAACTCAAAATCATCTACATTCTAAATCCTTGCAACTTAAAATATTATCAGTATGAAAAAATCACAAGTTGGTTAGCTAGCCTCTCAATATCATATTAATGTACCCTATGGAACTTTAAAAGTCCATATCTGGCCGAAGCGAAAAGCTGATCACAAAAAGATCAATATTAGTGTGGTCTGTATCGAAATGGCCTACAAACATGTCCATTGGGATCAGGCTTATCGGCAACAGTCGTTAGGAAACAGCTAGCTAAAACTAGCCATATCTACTAAAAATGATGATCTTTAAAACATGGATGAATAAAATAGTTTCATGACTATACATATGTAAAACAACATCATAATTTTATTCTAAAAATAACAAAAAAGAACCATTTTATATATAATTGGTTTCGTGTTTTAGCTGTGATTCATGCAAACAGTTATTAGGTCAATCAAACAACATAAAACATCTTGTGGTTAAATACGAAAGTGTCTGTGCTTGATAGTGTTCTAAGGGCAATCAAATTATAGAGTTGGGTTGGGACCAAGCTACAATATACAATCAAGCCACCATAATGAAACAAACTGTGTCAAGTTAGACCAGAAAACGTTCATGGCGCGCGGAACCAGAACCAGACGCACACTTGTATTATTATGTACGACAGTAGACAACTAGAGGTTCGTGACCACCCTGCATGCAGCTATTTTCATCTCTTTGCTCCCTCTCGATTTGAACAAGTCCAGCAAAGTCAAGAGCAAGGAGATATTAATATTAACTGATGCCATTCTGATTTGTCTTAGGTTTAATTAACCATGTCGTGCCCATAATACTTTATAATTCACCCGGATAAGATAATTAAATACTTATGTATATAATAACCAATCATTTGAACCACGTGTCAAACACCCACGTGCCTGCCGGCCAAGGCCATAGCTTTTTCAGCTAGCTAGCTCAAGGACCTCAGTGACGGCGCCAATCCGTCTGTTCTGTTGTCCGGATTAATTTGGTGAATAGAAGACGACAGGGACATCAACACAGCGAGTACCGAGAAGTTTAGGCAGTGGGATTTGATGGATAGGTGAAGCCATTGACAACCCGACTAGGTAGAAACGTGTCCTAACTATTCCCCGCACTTTCCTCGGTTCAGTTTGTCACCTTGTCTGCTGCCCCAACCTGCCCGGCCCCGTTGCCCGTTTATTGATCATTTCAAACATAGTATTCACGTCGTCGTCGACTGGGCGACGACATGTCGTCCCGGTGTAAATATGTCAGGTCGTCGAGCACGCCAGGGTGATCCGCGGACCCTTAAGTATTATTTCCGCGGACCGTTAAGAATTAAATTTAATTCTTAAGGGTCCGCGGAAAATTTCCTTAAGCATTCGCGAATATCTAAATTAATTTACAAATACACCCTAAACTACGAGAAATTGTAATAAAATATACCCATAAATCACTAATTAATTTATTTTTACAATATATCAGTATTATTTCAAGCTAAATAAATGTATTTTTACATATTAAATACATATTACACCGTATCGCCATGTAACGTCTAGACTTTCGCCATATCATCTAGACGGCTTGACAGTAGATTAGCGCCGTGATTCGTGAAGGCGCCGTGAAAACATTGATTTCAAACAATAAACACAACTGGAGTAATAAATTCATAAATACGATAAAAGTACTTGAGATGATTTAATTAATCACAATTATGGATTGATAACACCGCATTATAATTAAACACTTCCATGTTTTAAGTTAGATAAAATAATGTAAAAATAATTTATAAAAAGAGACAAATCTTGAAAATTTATGTCTGTGGTTGGGTGGTTCTGGCAGTGAAGCCTGCGTGCCAAGCAACCCTCATAAGCTGAACACCAAGGATGAGAACCCACCAGCAGACAAGGCCACGGACAGCGTGCATTATCCAGGCAGGAGCGGTGAGCTCTGCACCGAGTTTCAGTGCACGCATGAGTTGTAAAATTCTGTAAGCTTCATAGACCACTGGAGTGACCAGCCAAATGGGAGACTGCCAATGCCATGTGAGGATTTCAGTTAGGATTTGGACGGATAGGAGGAGGAGATAGGGGCCGAGGAGGATGGCGGATGGGATGAAAGGGAGGTGGGGTTGGAGGATGTTGTTGCTTGAGGCGTATAGGAGGGCTAAGGGGATTAGGAATCCAGTTAGGCTGGCTAGCATGTTCCAGAAACGGTAGCTGAATGGGGCTGTGCTGTTACAAGACTCTTTTGGGTTCTTGGGGCGTGCGGATGCGTCTGCCATTAAGAGAAAGAGAGTTGCGCCGATGTTGAACATGCAGTCAAGGCCTACTAAGGAAAGTAGACTTGCAATGTTTGGGCCGATGAATATCGTTGAGAGAGGAAGCCATAATGTTGGAACCATGCCTGTGGTGAGGAGCAGCGAGGGTCCTATAATCCAGAATGGCCATTTGAGAATCTGCACGGATGACTCTGGAGGCTTGGAGCTTATTTCCGAAGTCTCGGCTGTCTTAACAACTGGTGCTTCAAGACTCTCTTCGGAACTCAGTGTTTCAAATATGTTGGCTGTCTTTTCTAAGAATCTATCATCTGCTTCATCCAGAGGAGAATATGTGACAGGCGAAGGCTCCCAAGGAGATGACTTTGAGCAGCAAACTGGGGAAATTTTAATGTATGAGGGGTAAAAGCCCGCTTCTGGTACCCATAGCTGGAAGAAGCCAACTTGAAGCTTTTGAATTTTACCGGTGGATTTCCTATTGTGGAAGGGAGAAGCATCAAAGATGCCATTCTAAGCCCGAAAACTCAACTTTGTGGATACAATGCTTAGTTCAGGACCTACAAAACACATCCCAACAGAAACATACGCAAATTAAGGATTAAAACTGTAAAAGGTACCTCTGATGACAATAAGATCGTCAAAGTAGTTCTATACAGAAATTTGTTTACAAAAAATTGTTGCCAAAGAATTACCAACCCAAATGGTTTACGATCATCATATTTACTCAACAAAACAAACTGGCAAGATTGATGTTGCACATATAATTTTAAGTTTTTACAAGCTCCAGCTTCATGTTACACCCAACATCTATCAAGTAACAAAGACTCAACCTTTTCCTTCATGGACTGAAACACAAAAAATTCATTCAGCACCTTAATATAGATCTTCCCACACCGTAAAAATTAAGTAGCAGACTTCTTGAAAAAAATACAAATATCTATGCCATTAAATTTTGCGGGTTTTCACACTTTCTGTGAACTTAGCGGAATAACTATACGTAACCCGAAAGTAGAAAAGCACCAAAGATCACAACTTTAAGCATCAAAGCACTCAAGTGCTTAATTTGAGTGTTATCTATAGATGATAATCCTAAAGACCAAGCGCAAAAATTTGGCCATCCACAAGTGCGCATAGTTTAGGTCAATTTTTCATTCCAAAAAGTAACTCTACTACACAAAACTTAGCACAAAGTCACAAATGACAAAATCAAACCTTAAAATGAGGTATACTGGTATAACCTAAACTCATATCATCATTCGAATCACCTCAACTGAATCCAAACCCAACACACACAAAAATCGAAACTTATAACTTGAGTACAATCGCATAACTAAATCAATGATTAAACACATAGAAACAAAACTTCTAGTTACGGATCTTTTCAAGAAATGGACAGAAATTGGTACAAAGAAATCCAGGAGATGGGGTTTACGGATAGTTACCTGATTCGATCGTAAGACCTAGCAGCGAAGAAAATCGTCAGTACCTCGTCTTCCGGAAACATCAATCGAAATTGTTGCTGGGATTAGAAGCTTCCGATATATTTCTAATTTGGTTCTCAAAGTTGCTAATATATCAAATAACTTCCAAAAGTATCAATAATATATTCCTTTTTGGTTACAGCATATATTTGATGTGGTCCCAAATTCATAACATATTCTTTTTGGTCCCTACAGTTTTCTTACTAACAAATTTGTATCCGAGCTTATAATATTTTCGATGTAGTCACAAGAGTTTATGTTTTGCAACTAAATAAACAACTATTTTTCAACAGTAGTCTCCACGAGAGCATACACCATTCTTTTTTTGATGTTTAACATTATCACTGAAAAACAACCCAACACGGGTCAAATACAACACGAGTCACGCTCGGATTCAAGTCAGAGCTTGTTTAATACATATTGGAATAGCAGAACTTGCCGACCAACTCCAGTTTTCCACAGCTGCTTTTCTTGCTAAAAAATGGGTCAACTTGTTCTCACCTCTTCCAATAAGATACAACCTCCAATCTTTCTTTACCAATAAAATATTTGAACATATTCGAATCCACTGATAATACAAATGTACCTGTTTCGGATTTTGAAAAATATGAGAATAAACTTGGGCACAATCACTTGTAAAACAACATTTTTTCCATCTCATTTGTAACGCCCATTCCATTGCTTTCTTCACAGCAGAACCTTCCACATCTAAACTGTTTTTCAGTCCATCAATCTTACCTGCTATAACTCCTTGAATATTTCCTGCAATATCAGAAGCTACACAGGCATATGCAGCTAATTTCTGTTCTGAAAACCAAGCTCCGTCACATTGAATTGTAATTGAATCGTCAGTAGAAATTACTCTAGCAGACTCACCATCAAAATCACATACTGAAAATTTGGGCTTCAGACAAGAAACTACTTCAACACTCAGATTAGTCTTGTAAACTGCAGTAGACAATTCTATCATACTTTTTCCATGTTTCACTAAGTTTCTGTTCAGCCATAATATTCTGATTCCATACAAAAAGAGTAGCAAATCCCTCCCTGTATATTTCTCCATGCAAAACCAAAGCCACTCAGTTACATTTCTAAACTCTTCAATATGAAAACAGTCTTGTTTAATAAAAGCACACCAAAAAGATTTCGCCCACCAACAAGATAAAAACACATGCTCAACAGATTCCACAGGAAAATCACATATTTCACAATGTAAATGCATACTGCATCCTCTTCTTGCTAAATTAACTTCTACAGGAATTAAATTATGGGCTAACCTCCACGCAAAAATTTTAACCTTACTTTGAGCTTCTGTTTTCCAAAGTTTCTTCCATAATGATTTCTTTTTACTGACATCGGAACATTCCCCTGTAAGTGCCCGTGCCTTTTGTTCATTATTTTCTTTTAAGGTCAAATATGCAGCCTTGGTTGAAAATGTACCAGGAAACTTTCCTTTCCACACTGTGATACCATTCTCTACAGCACACCAATTTTTCATTATGATCCATGTCTCCCAAATGCTTCGCCATGCATAGGATGGTCGGTTGCCCAAAGATGCACCCCAAATATCAGTTCCTCTACAATATTTAGCTTTAAATACTCTTGCCAACAAAGACTGGATGATCGATTATTTTCCAACACTGCTTCATTAACAGAGATTCATTAACAAATCTGAGATTCTTAAAATTTAATCCACCCTCCTCTTTTGCCATCTGCAAAATATTTAATCCACACCAATATATTGGTCTGCTATCCTCATTATTGGACCACCAAAATCTCATAATTATACTCTGAAGTCTGCGAAGCATCGAATCTGGAAATTTAAAACATTGCATTGTATAAACAGGGATAGCTTCCAAGACAGCCTTAATTAATATTTCTCTGCCCCCAATGGATAGAAACTTCTTCTTCCAATCCAGAATCCTTTTCCACATTCTCTCTAATATATACTTTAACATTGCGGTTTTATTTTGAGCAATAATGATCGGTAAACCCAAATACTGCTCATAAACAGCAACTTGATGAATTTTCAGGCAATCAACAATCAAAGACCTCAAATTATCTCCAACATTTTTACTGAAAACCAACCCAGACTTTGAAAAATTTACCTCTTGTCCAGAAACTTCCTGATATTCCTCCAATACCTCCCATTCTTAAAATTGTGAATAGGGGAAGAAAATTGTATAAAAAGATGATAAATTTATGGGTTAATTTTAAAAAAGGGTCCTGGACTATCAGGGCCGATGCATATGTATTGGGGGTGGGGCTTGGGCCCCAATGAATATTTTCCATTAATAAGGGCTTATTTACAATTCTTAAAAGTCTAATTATAATTAATTCAATCAATTAAACTCTAATTCAATTATAATCAACTCAAAACTAATCCAATCCACTCCACTCCACAGCTGCTACACCATTGTCATTATTCTAGGTATAAAAGCTCATATACTTTATAATTGATTAATATTTTTATAGGTCTATTCAACATATGTCTGTAATTATATTTATCTTTTTAAATTGACAATTTGAGTTATGTTTTATATTTTTTATTTCAATTAGATTTTACAACCATTCGAAGTCTACACTGCTGAATTTTAAAATCTAAACGTGAAAATTGAATCAAGATGGTATAAATTATATTCAATCTATTTTTACACTTAAATTTTACTAGTTGTTTAATGCACAATTATGTGCAAATTGATTAAAAATATAGTACTATATTCAATATTATTCCTTTAAAGTCATGATATAAGTAAAGTAAATATGAAAAAAGTTAGGGGCAAAATGGGAAGAAAAGACTTCAAATTAACTAATCATGTACGAACGCATCAAATTTTACTCGACAAGGTACTTTTTATACTCCTCCAACTTGTTGATTTGAATGATTGTCTCTGGTTATGTCGAAAAGGATGTATTTCAATCGCATTGCAGATTCTTTTTACGTGATTGTCTTACTTGTTATATTGAAAATGATGTATTTCAATCAATAACCAATGAAGATGTAATAGGAAGTTTTAAAGAGCAATTCTGATAAAACTTTTTCTTTAATATATTTATATTGCCCCCTACGGAAAAAAATCTTGTATCTGTCACTGTGGACTATCATCCAATTTCAATTAGAGTACCGCACTATCCCAATTTTCAAATTGAGGTCCGGACTATCTAAATTTTCAAATTGAGGTCCGAACTATCCAAATTTTCAAATTGAATTCAATTATATTTATCAATTTTAATTCTCATAAAGTGTTAAGTAAATAAATTAGGTCGGGTGGTTAGAGTTTCTAGAGGGTTTGAACCTTAACGTAAGAGATTTTTGAAAAATTAAAAATCGGTTCAATTGGTTGGGTCAAAGGTTAAACCGACCAGGTCAAAGGTTAAACCGATCGGGTTGATTGGGTCAACCCGGATCAATTGCATTTTCGGGTCCCGGATCAACCCGTCGGGTCGGATCGGATCGGGTTTAATAACACTGGATAGAAATAAATTTATTTCATTTAAGTTAAATCATATTATACGGAGTAATAAAAATACTAAGTACTTCCTCTGTCCCACTATGTTTGTCCATTTTGATTATTTTATACCTCACAAATAATCAAAAAGATGGACAAACTTTGTGAGACAGAGGGAATAGCAATTAAGCTCCATTGCCAAGCGCTACACGACGACATTTCATTGGAAACGACAACATCTGCTTGGTGGGTGGCTTGCAGAACAAAATCTAAACAAGATGAAAAACCAGTGCACCAAAAGAGACGACCAAATGCATTAATCGACTCGACCGACCCTCAAATCAATCAGTTCCCCAAAAATCCGACACAACCCCATCTCCAAATCTCACTCCTTTTCCCCATAAATCATAAATGCACCCGCATTTCACCTCAGCCTCCGCCGCCGCACATCTCCCCACCAATACCGGCTACCACAACCCTAACACCGACAACAAGCCGCCGCCTTTGTTCAACCCCACGTTGAAAAACACAGTCTTACGAAAGAATCAGCTCAAATCACTCCCTAATTCACCGCCTACCGAAACCCTAACCCTAGACTCCACCGCCGCCGTCTCCGACCAGATACTTCTCCACATATTCTCATTCCTGTCACGTGAACATCACGTGTCGATTTCGCTGGTATGCAAGCGGTGGATGATCATCTCTGGTCGGTTGGTACAATCTTTGAAATTGGTGGATTGGGATTTTCTGGATTCGGGTCGGGTCGTTTCTAGATTTCCTAATTTGACCGATGTTGACCTTGTTTCAGCTTGTGTGAAGTCTACAAGGAATTCAGGAATGGTAGTGAGTCACAAGTTGATGTCTTTTAATTTAGATGTTAAGTGTTTACCTGATGAAATTGTAGAATGCGAGTACTTGTTGCCAGGGAGTGTAGTTGATGAAGGGTTAAGGATTGTAACTTCCGCGTATCCGAGCTTACGTAGACTTGTAGTGATTGGTGCTGGTGAGATGGGGTTGATTAATGTGGCGGTTGGGTGTTTGACGTTGCAGGAGTTAGAGTTGCATAATTGTACTGATATGGCGATGAAGGGGATTTCTGGGTGTAAGAATTTGCAGATATTGAAAGTGATAGGATCAGTTGATGGGTTGTATGAGAATGTGGTTTCGGATATCGGTTTTACGATTTTAGCTCAAGGGTGTAGTAGGTTTGTTAAAGTTAGAGTTACATGGGTGTGAAGGGAGTTATGCAGGAGTGAAGGCGATTGCGCAGTGTTGCCCGATGTTGATGGAGTTGACCTTTTGTGATCATAGGATGGATGGTGGGTGGTTGTCAGCACTTCAGTATTTTGTAATTTGAGGACTGGAACTTAAGTTGTGTAAAATTGTTGATGCTTGTCCTGGACCTAGGGAGCATTTGGGGGTTTGTTCGACTCTGGAAGCGTTGCATTTGCAGAAGTGTCAGTTGCGGGACAAGGATGGGTTGGAAGCGCTATTTGTTGTATGTGATGCCGTGAAAGAAATATATGTGGAAGACTGTTGGGGATTAGATGATGACCTATTTAGGAGAGCTAGTGTTTGTAGGTACTAAATCTTTTGTCGATATTATCCTATCGATTTTCTGTTAAATGCTTACAAAGTAATTCTGTATTTTCCTTGCAAACTTTGATCTCTCTTGTCATCATCACACATTTGGTATGTTTTGTTTATTCAAGGATTCATTTTTTTATAGGAGAGTGAAGCTCCTATATTTGGAGGGATGCTCATTGCTAACGATGGAAGTCTTGATTCCGT
>QZGG01000883.1:0-93401 GCA_006409495.1 Sedum album
CTTTGACAAAACAAAAAAAACATTTGCCGAGGGTTAGGAAGGTAATTTCCCCCTTGAAAGTATTTGTTTTAAAAAAAAAAAAAAGAAAAAAAAAATATAAAAGAAAATATATTGTTTCCCCACTTAAGTCCTTGCTTTGCCTAAATAATGTTGCGACTCGAGTGAAGCTGTCGAGTGATAACCATTGAGAATTGCTTAGGGACGATCCTTGTACTTATGTACGTAGGCATGACATGCTTTTGAGAGAAAAATTCATGAAATATGTGGTAATCATCCGGAATTCCTCTACTCTTATGGATTACGACGTGTAGTCTAATTCTTGGGCAAGAATTCTTGACCTTGACCTTATGGACTAGCCCTTGCTAGCATAGGTGATTGGTTCGGTGAAACTCCTCTTGAATATTGTGTTTTACTTTGTGATTTTCGGTGTAAGTTGGGAATGAGAGAAGGTCAAATCAAGGTTAGTTTCTTATTGCTCGAGTTACTTTGAAATTTATGACTATCGTGATTTGAAGTGATTTTCAATGATTTCTCATGCCATGAATGATCAGCTATACTTTGAAGTGTTTTTGATTAAAGAATAATGCAAAAGAATGTTTGTTAAATTGACTAGCTATGTAAATGAATACGATGAATGGATGATGTGCAGGATTTGTGAGTATTCCGTTATCTGAAAACTCTCACGAGACTAAAACTCGTCCGCTAGGGCAGCCTAGAGGTTTAAAGGCTTAATGCATATGCTAAATGCATTCGTGATTTTCTACGACAGTGAACTAGGATTAGATAACTTTAGAAATCTCAGGAGTAAGAAATAAGCTTAATACTTGTTCGGGACGAACAAGGATTAAGTGTGGGGTATTTTGATCAGTGTTAGAAATGTCTATTTTAAGCCCCTACTTTCATGCTTATTTCCTATGATTATAACGTAAAATATATTACTTTTGATACTTTGATTGATGTTTCAGGTCAAAAGCACGATTCCAGCCTTACGAAGGAGCATAAATGGAAATATGAGGAAAAGCACGTGAATTCGGCCTAAATCAGACATAATTTGGAGCATTTCTGCAATTCTTAGACCGAGTGCACTAAAGTACCTGACTCGAGCTAAAAACAAGACTCAGTTACTCGACCGAGTAAATACACTGCTCGAGCAAGTTATCACGTGACCAAGACCCTTCGTATGGATTATCTCCATTAACTCGAGTGATTTAATACAAGAAGATGGAAGAAGACCTTTCATTCCACTCGATATTTAATACAAGTGATAAGAAGACTTCCATTTACTCGGCCATTTATGAGGAGTTAAGGCAAGACCTTTCATCACTCGACCCTTGATTGATCTTCACTATATAAACATCACAAGAAGAAAGAGGGGCTGCTGCTGGAGCTAAGGGGGCTGAAAATAAAAGTGATTGATCTAGTCGAGTAAACCAAGTGAAGAAGAAGATACCCGAGAGAGTTCGGAGATGTTTGAATTATACAACCAGATTTTGTACTCGAGATAACGAGGAGAATAGCAGCAGCATTGGAGCTCGACCGTGGATCATCAATCACTGAGAATTTCTAAACTTTACTCTTGTTTTATTTACAATCGTTTTACTTACAATCGTTTGAACATGTTTGCATTATCACTCGAGATGAGTGAGTAGTTTCCTTATGATAGGGATTTGATGAATCCTAATGCTTATGAATAACTAGAACATGATTATTTAATTTATATGAATCAATTCTTGTATGATAATTGTGTGTTGAATCATACCCGAGCTTAATCTTCATAAATAGGTGTCCTGACAAAACATCTAGAAGAGTAGGTCGGAGTAGTATTATCTAGGGAAGGACCGGAGGTGAACTTAGATATTTTGGAATCAATACAACCATTAGATCGAGTATATTAGCAAAGCGGAGCAGCGAGTATATTTGGTGCATGAATGTATTAATAAGCGTATTTGGACAGATTAGTGAAAACACCGGAGGAATGAAGCTAGTCGAGTAGATGTTTACGTGCGAATCCAACAGAGTGAGGATTCGTATGCTAATGCTACTCAGTCTAAATTCTATAATATAAATCAACATTCGGAGTGAGGATTTATATTATCATATAACTATACATTCTAGATTAAATTGTCATCAAGAAGGAAATTCATAACTATAATATAAATCTAACACGAGAGTGAGGATTTATATATCTTGTTGAGTGAAACCATAAGATAGTGGAGGAATTCTATCCTTGTCATAGTTTTTAATATTTGATAACAAACCTTTTCTTTTAAATATTGCCTTAAGATTGCCTTTAGAATAAATAATATTGCCTTTGAAATAAATAAAACACTTTAGAACTAAATTGCAAGCTAGTGTTAAGTACTAAAATCTAGTAATCGAGTTTGAAATATAACTTGACTCCACTGTTCCCTTGGGTTCGACACTAGGTCACCCCTAGTTCTATAAATTCTTTTGAGTTGCGTGCCGGAATATTTATTCACATATATTGCACACGTCAACTAGCTATTGTTAAACTAATCAGATGGACTTGACGGTGAATGATTAGTTGTAACGCTAGAATAGATAATCACTACCTTGATCGGATTCGTGGTTGTTTAGACTAGGATGAATATTAATATCGCGTAAACCCTGACTGGAACACGTGTGTGGATTAATAGGCCCTGGTCGCACCTTAATTCACTTGAACCAGTTGTCATAGATAAATAGAAACCGATGATAAGCATGTGTTCAAAAGGACAAGTCTATGCTGATAGTTTCTCATATCTGCCTAAAACTACTTGTTATTCAGTGCGCCAGTTGACACATGCACACTCTGCTCACGCGTTCCTTTCTGTTTTCTTCTTAGCTCTCGCAACACTGACAACCCCAATCTGCTTTCACTTTACAAGAGAAGATAACTTGTCACCGTTCCCTGTGGATTCGACCCCATACTTATGGTAGCTATACTAGTGAGGAGAAAGGATAAATTTGCAGCACTCAATGACGTGCCGTCAAATTTTGGCGCCGTTGCCGGGGAACGAGCTAGAAAAGTTTCTTTTTTTTCTTTTAGTTGTTATTTAATTTTGTGTCTTTCCTTACACTCATAAACATAATAAAAAATTAATATTAGTTGCGTTTAATTTAGTTTGAGTTTTTCTTTTACATGGAAACTAGTGGAGAAAACAACGTAATTGGACGACGCATGGACAACACACCAGACGCGCCAGAGCAACCACTTGCCAGATGTACTATCGAAGAGATGTCCGCGCCACACACAATCAACCAACCATGGTGCATACTTCTGCCTCCCGAAGGACACTTTGAATTAAGAACTCAGCTAGTACACTACATACCGAATTTCCATGGAATGGCCAGCGAAAATTCGGTCAAGCACAAAAGAGAATTTGCCGCTATCTGTGAGAATATGAGGAACAGGAACGAGGACCCTGAGTTATGAAAGGTAAGAGCATTCCCGTTCTCACTTTGTGACTCGGCAAGACAATGGTTGATGGGGCTAGCACCAGGATCAATAAGGATGACGGCACGTTGTTGAGTGCTGCAGATTTATCCCTAGTCTCTTCCTTAGTATAGTAAAGGTAAGCAGGAGTCGAAGAGAAGTTTACTTTTATCTACAACTACAATTGGGGGTTTGTGAGTAAGTAAGTGACGAGCATGTCGTTGAGTGCTGTAAATTTGGCTCTTGTCTCCTACTAGTAAAATATTGACAAGCTAGGGTCGAATCCACAGGGAACGGTGAGAAGTCATCTTTTGATCTACAACTAAGATTGGGGTTATGCGAGTTAAACAAGTAAAAGAAAGAAAACAGGAGCGTGAGTACTACTACTGGCGCACACAATAGATACGAGTGTAAACTATAAATAAGAGATGAGCTCAGCTTAGACTTATCACTATGAACTTCTATGTTTATCACGGGTTTTTCTAAAGATCTATGACTGATCATTCACGCAAGCTAAGGTTCGGTAAAGGGTTAATAACTTACACATATATTTCGGTAAAGGTCTAATGATATTACTACCAAACCTAGTCTAATTAACCACAAATATAGTAAAGGTAGTGATTAACTATTCCAGTGCTACTCCTATCATTCACTGTAACGTACCTCTGATAGTTTAACGTTAGATAATAGAGTCTACAATTAGGTCTGCGGGTAAAGGCTTCGCCTAACTATCTAAACTAGTTATCATGCAAGTATGCTCGGAGTAATAATACTAAACAGGTCATGCATTAAAAATAAAACCTCAAAACATATTATTCATAGATTAAAGTCTAAACAGAATTAAGACAATTAGCTAGACATGCTGAACATATTCATCTCAATATTCATATGAAAACAACAAGTAAAGACACTATAGCCTGGTGCGCTCGTCGTCAGTGCGCGTCTCAGTCTTGCGCCGGCAGTTCTACAATCTTCTCTTCTAATCTGCTCCAAGTCGCTTCTCTACGTAAATATGTACATGTCTGGAGTTTCCTGGAAGCTGCATATTTATACTCTTGCCTTCTAGGGTTTCCACGAATAATTAGGCAAGAGAATATGTCCTTATCACTAAAAATCAGCTTTGGAAATATCTTTATCTCTAAATTCCAGACTTAAAAATATTCTTTGCGCGTGATGACATCATCGCTCCGAATATTTCGCTGATTGCTGACATCATCGTTTTGCTCTGCTCTGCGCGACCCATACTCGCGCGCCACACTGCTCGCGCGCTCGTTGGTCTTTGGCTCTTGTCAACTTTTGTGTCCTTTGTTCCGATATTCAGCCTTCTTGTTGCACTTTTGTTCTAACTCTTTTAATTAACCTGAGGTACAAACCTACACCAAAAGCGTAATCTTATACTAAAAATGTTATAATCTACGCAGTGTAAAGGACCGAAAACAGCATACAAAAGTGCTCTATCAAATCCCCCACACTTACTCTTCTTCGTCCCTGAACAATCCGACTTCCTTACGTCTTGTGTAATGTACGCGTGAATACTGGACTTATTGCGCCACATGTCTGCGCCACCCTCACAACCTGCGCAACTGTGACTATACAACACAAAACTGATTTAAGTGATTGATAGAGTGCTTTTGTACGCTACTTTAAGTCCGTTACACTGCTGATATTCTAACATATTTTAGTATAAGATTACGCTTTTGGTGTAGTTTTGTATTACAGGCTGATTAGAAGAGTTAGAACAAAAACGCACCAAGAAAGCTGAAACTCGGAGCAAAAGGCAACAGGGTGACAACAAAGGACAAAAGACCACTAGCGCGCGAGCAGTATGGCGCGCGAGTGTGGGTCGCGCACAGCAGAGCAAAATGATGACGTCAGCAGACAGCGAGATATTCGGAGCGATGACGTCAGCACGCGCTAAGAATATTTCTAAGTTCGGATTTTGGAAATCAAATATTCCCAAAGCTGATTTTTAGAGATGAAGATGATTTCCTACAGATATTCTTGCCTAAATATTCTTGGAAACCCTAGGAAGCAAGACTATAAATACAAGCTTCATGGAGATCACAAGGAGGCGCGCAGAGGGGACCAAACGGCTCAGAGCGGAATTTAGACCTAGCCGTGCGCGCAAGCTGCCGACGCGAGCCAGACGACGCGTCACTCAGATTTGTTTTGTCATCATAGTTGTTCAATATTTATGTTTGAGATGTATTCATTCAGTATGTGTAGCTAACTTACTGAATTCGGTTTGGATTTTAATCTATGAATTATATGTTTTGAGGTCTTGTTCTTAAATTGCATGATGAAGTTTAGTATTATTATTCCGAACTCAATTGCATGATAATTAGGTTAGACAATTAAGCGAAGCCTTGCACCGCAGACTTAGTTGTAGAATCTATTATCTATAGTTAAACTATCAGAAGTACGTGACTGTGAATGATAGGAATAACACTAGAATAGGCAATAGCTACCTTGATCGGATTCGTTGTTGACTAGACTAGGTTGAGTAATAATATCATACAAACTTTGACCGGAATGTATGTGTAGGTTATTAAGCTGTGACAGGACCTTAACCTACGTGAACAATACATCGTGTATCTTTAGTGACCGAGGATAAACATAGAAATTCATAGTGAAGAATCTGAACCGAGCTCATCTTTTGCATATTTATTAACTTCTTGCGTGACTACTGTCTGATTGTGCGCCAGTTACACTTGCGAAACAGTTTTCTTTCTTTTACTTGTTTTTTTTCACTCACATCCCCAATCTTTAGTTGTAGTTCAAAGGAGAATTCTCACCGTTCCCTGTGGATTCGGGACAAATTTGCAACACTCAACGACGTGCTCGTCAAATTTTGGCGCCGTTGCCGGGGAATGGCTAGAGAAGTTTTCCTTTCGTTTTCTTTTTCTTTTTGTTACTTACTTTTTATTTTTCTTATATAAAAAAATCAAAAAAAAATATTAGTTGCGTTTAACTTGGTTGTTGTTTTTGTTTTGTATGGAAGCTAGTGGTGAGAATAGTGTAATCGGCAGAAGAAGAGAGACTACAGACGCGCCAGTGCGCATCGCTGAGAACATTTTTGCTCGCTTAAATCCAGCTGAACTCGAAGCAATCAGAAGAGAAGTACGCAGAGACTTAGAGTTCAGAATGGATGCTGATATACAGAGGAATGACAACCAGACCCCGAATAATATGGACATACGTGCGCCAGATCCTGTCGCACGCATACCTGCTCAACCAGTGGCGCGCCGCACCTGTAAGGAGATGTCTGCTCCTCAAGCTGTCAATCAACCTTGGTGCATCGTGCTACTCCCAGATGGTCATTTTGAGCTGCGGACTCAGCTTGTTCACTACATACCAAAGTTCCATGGTATGGCTAGTGAGAACCCAGTTAAACACGTCAGAGAGTTCGAGGCTATCTGTGAGAACATGAGGAATGGGAACGAGGATCTAGAGTTGCTAAAGTTAAGAGCTTTTCCATTCTCATTATGCGATTCGGCTAGACAGTGGTTGATGGGGCTAGCTCCGGGGTCAATAAGGACATGGGCCGAGTTACAAGAATAGTTCTTAGACAAATTCTGTCTCGCGGCCAAGTATCGTTTCTTCGTAGAGAGCTAGCTGCCCCGAAACAGTTGCACGGAGAGTCACTATCTGAGTATTACGGGCGGTTCAGGGAACTAGAGGCAAACTGCTACAACCATGGACTCCCGCAACATGTGCTGATCGAGAACTTCCTCGAAGATATCAAGTGTCTCTAGAGAACAATCGCGCCAGATCAGTGCATCAAGTGGACGTAACCGGAGAGATCAAAGAACTGAAGGATATGACGTAGAAGTTGATGATGAAGCAAAGCGCTGATATTAGACCGTACAAATTTTGTCATCTATGGGACCTCTAGAGCCGATAGATATTGGTCTATTACTTGCGGACAACTCACGGAACGAAGCAAAGGGTAAGATTGAGGATGTTTTGACTCATATCGGCGGACTTAAGTTTTTGACAGATTTCTACGTAGTAGATATGAACAAGCCGAACACTGAGTCAAGGGAAATAGTTTTGCTCGGCCGACCCTTCATGAGAACCACGAAAGCATGCATTGACGTCGGTAATGGAATTATGACATTACAGGACTAGAAAAGCAAACTCAAGTTGGACTTCATAAACCGAATCAGATTGTTCGAGGAACCAATATTGGAAACTCAGGTAAAATTCAGAGATATTGCACGCCAGCCAGAAGACTATACCTTTGGCGCGCCAGAACAACATAAAGAGTACGCCACCTGATAAAAGAAACAGAGATCGAGGTCGTGAACGGTATGACACTTGGGATCAGCACAGGAATGCGGAGAAGGTGCGCAGAATGGTGCTACAGAACAGAGCCGCGCGACTCAAAGATGCGCGAGAGTTAACCTGCGCACAATCTGGCGCATCTGAAGGGACTAACACGCGAGACTTTGCGTCTTCTATTACTCTTCCCTCCGATCATATTAATTATGTTTTATGTACTGATACTAACTCACCTGAATTTATGCCATGCAGAAACAATGATAATATGGGAGTAGGCAAAAATTCAAGTGTGGGGGAGGATATCCGTGCGATTTAAGGGCACATGTGTGTCGAGCTAACGACGTTAAACTAAGCACTCATCGGAAGGTACTCCGACAAACTTAACTTAGCTTTATTTTTCGTGTGGGTGCTTAGTTTGTTTAGTTTAGCTTTAGTTTGAGGTTTAGTTTTAATTTTGGGCTCATTTAGTTTTGGGTCATGCATGCATATGGGCTTTTTGTGCTATAAATATGAGATATGGGGTTCATTTTGTGTTGCATTTCATTTACAACTTATCTCTCTAACACAAAAACTCCAAAGCCACCAAAGCAACCACCGCCGCCGCCACCGCCACCGCGCCGTCGAACCCATATTCATACAATTTTCGGACAGAACGTAGATCTCAGTGCAGGTAATCTACTGTCAAAATTTCAGTTGATTTGGAGAAGTTTTAGGGGATCAAATTTGCAGTAGAAATTTTGAGATCTAGATCTGCGTCATACTCGCGCGTGACAGGACACGAGCGCCAGTTTAGGTCATTTCGTGTTTATTTGCTGCCTAGTATGTCGATTTGTGTGGACCAGTCCGAGAAATTGGATTTTGAGATCAGGCACAAGCTGTACAGTAGGTGCGAAATTTTGCCTACTGTATTTGTTGATGAAGAGTTCCTCAGGGAGATGGGACTGTATGAGGAAGTGCATGCGGCGTTCGCCGCAACCGGCTGGGCATCGTTCATGGAGCTTGACGAGCACGTCGTTGAGTGCTGCAAATTTATCCCGGCTCTCCTACTAGTATAGTATTGGTAAGCTGGGGTCGAATCCACAGGGAACGGTGAGAAATCTCCTTTTTAATCTACAATCTAAAACTGGGGTTGTGAGTAACAATTAAAAGGAAAGAAAACTGTTGCGCAAGTGTAACTGGCGCACACACAGACAACAAGTATAAAAGATGTAAATAAAGATGCAAGAGATGAGCTCGGTTCAGATTCTTCACTATGAATTTCTATGTTTATCCTCGGTCACTAATGATACATGACATACTGTCCACGTAGGTTAAGGTCCTGTCACAGCTTAATAACCTACACATACATTCCGGTCAAAGTCTGTATGATATTATTATTCAACCTAGTCTAGTCAATAACGAATCCGGTCAAGGTAGCTACTGCCTATTCTAGTGTTACTCCTATCATTCACAGTCACGTACTTCTGATAGTTTAACTATAGATAATAGATTCTACAACTAAGTCTGCGGTGCAAGGCTTCGCTTAATTTGTCTAACCTAATTATCATGCAATTGAGTTTGGAGTAATAATACTAAACGTTAGCATGCAAGTTAAGAACAAGACCTCAAAACATATTATTCATAGATTCAAATCCAAATCGAATTCAGTAAGTTAGCTAGACATACTGAATGGATACATCTCAAGAATAATTATATGACAACTAAAATAACAAGGCAAATCTGATGTGGTGCGTCGGCAGGCTCGCGTGACGGCTCGCACGCACGGGTAAGTCAGAATTCTGCTCTGAGCCGTCTGGTCCCTTCTGCGTGCATGCATGTGATTTCCATGAATCTTTGTATTTATAGTCTTTGCCTCCTAGGGTTTTCATGAATATTTAGGCAAGAATATCTGTAGGAAATCTTTATTATCTCTATAAATCAGCCTAGGAAATATGTAATCTTCCAAAAACCGAACTTAAAAATATTCTATGCGCGTGATGACATCATCGCTCCTGATATCTCGCTGTCCGCTGACGTGATCGTTCTGCTGTCTTCTGTGCAACCCACACTCGCGCGCCATAGTGCTCGTGCGCTAGTGGTCTTCTGTCCTTTGTTGTTAAGTTGTTGTCTTTTGCTCTGAATTTCAGCCTTCTTGTTGCGTTTTTATTCTAACTCTTCTTTTGAACCTGAGATACAAAACTACACCAAAAGCGTAATCTTATACTGAAATATAGCAGCTAAGGAACCACGCCCCGCTCTCGCTTCTGGCCAGTCGCGCGAAAGTCAGGACACGCATTTGCAACCGCGCGCCCCTTCCTGAGCAACTAACTTCAGCGAAGACGGTTTGTTTTCCCGTCTCGTCACGCCATTAGGGTTTTCGCCTTCGGCATCTGCGTGACTGAGCTTGCTCTTATTCCTTTGACCAACCTCCACGAATACTCATACCATACAACCGATCCTCAAGCTTCTGTTTGTTCGTTTGCTTCTCTAGGACGTTTCTATCAGCTCCACATCCCTCTTTATTCCACTCAAGAAATACACAAAATTCGAAAAAATTATCAAAAATTCAGAATATGTCATATAAGCACAAATTAGCACAGGTGCGCGAGTGCGCACACAGGTCGCGCAAGCCAGTGTTTCTCGCACGCAATTACCTCTTGAGATGTGTTCACATTCGGTTTGTCTAAACTAAAAAAACGAAAATTTTAATCCTACTCCTAAGATAAATGTACTACTACCCCCCCACACTTAAACAAAAACGTGTCCTCAAGTTATGCACAAGTAGTAAAGAAGGCAATAACAATGCATGGGTGTAGATAGCCCAAATTCAGAACATAGTCACCCACCGAATTATTGAAAGCACCGATTAATTTAAAACACCATTTAAAACATAACGATAATTAAGCACAAGTGTTTAAAAGTAACCAGTTCAAACAACCACCGAAAGATTCATTACACCGATCACACAAGTTTAAAACGAAACGGGAGAGTTCCTCTATTGGGTCTTCGCCCTGCAGCGCATACTCTTCCGGTATCGGGTCTCCGGCGTGCCAACCTCTGGGCGGCATCATGTCCAAGTTGGCACCCTGTGGTGCCACATACTCCATAACACGCTGGGCGTTGAACACCCAGCGCTCATCCATCTGAATATAGGCGCTACTGCCTTGTGCGCTGGACTCGGCTTGCGCACGCTCTGATCTGCGCCTGCTCCTTCTGGGCACCACTGGCTCTGGCGCCACAACCTCTGGCGCAGCCCTGATGTTTTCCAGCCCACGCCTGTAGCTCCAATACGCGGTTCTATCCGCGCGAACCTTGATCCCCTTGTAGAGACGCATCTTCTGGCGCGTCAAAAATTCAGCCCGAACTATGGTGTGCTCATCTGTCCATAGCGCCATGTGCAGACCACGCAAGAAGTGCGTGATTAGTCCTCCGCACAGGAGCGGTCCTTTCATGCTCACTACTTCCCAGTAGTTGGTGAGCACGCGCGTGTAGCGCACCTTTTTCCCGAAGTATAAGCCCTTCAATACTTCCATATCCATCAGGCCGGGCCTCTGTGATTGACGAGCACGTCGTTGAGTGCTGTAAATTTATCCCGACTCTCCTTACTAGTATAGTATTGGCAAGCTGGGGTCGAATCCACAGGGAACGGTGAGAAGTTAACTTTCTTCTACAAAGTAAAACTGGGGTTTGTGAGTGAGCAAGTAAAGTAAGAAAACAGAAAACAAACACGCGCGACTCAGGTTGCGCGTGACTACACTGGCACACTGCTACTAAGTTGCTTAACAATTTATGAGATGCTATCAGCTCAGACTTATCCTTATGAACATATGCTTATCATCGGTTACTAAAGATACATGATATAATGTTCACGTAGGTTAAGGTCCTGTCACAGCTTAATAACCTACACATACATTCCGGTCAAAGTCCGTATGATATTATTACTCAATCTAGTCTAGTCAATAACGAATCCGGTCAAGGTAGCTATTGCCTATTCTAGTGTACTCCTATCATTCACAGTCACGTACTTCTGATAGTTTAACTATAGATAATAGATTCTACAACTAAGTCTGCGGTGCAAGGCTTCGCTTAATTGTCTAACCTAATTATCATGCAATTGAGTTCGGAATAATAATACTAAACTTATCATGCAAATTAAGAACAAAACCTCAAAACATAATGTTCACAAGTCAAAGTCTAAACTGATAAAGCAAGTTAGCTAGACATGCTTTTATTAAACATCTCAAAGTCTGTATAATAAACAACAATAGTGAAACAAAGAAAACTCAGCGTAGGTTGTCAATCTGCGCGTCGGTCCCTTGCTGCGCGTCGCTTCGTCACTCGCTCTGGCCCTTGTGCGTCTCTTCTAGCTTGATTTGGCCGGACGGCCCGGAGGCTGGTGTATGGTTTTTGCACATCCTCAAGCTTTGTATTTATATGCAAGCTTCTAGGGTTTCTAAGTTCAAAATAGGAAAGAGATAATCTTTGATTTCCATGTTTATCCCTAAAATCTCGCATAAAATATATTCTGCGCGTTGCTGACGTCATCTCCGCGTTTGCTGACGTCATCGTCTGTGGTGCGTGACTTGGCTTGCACGCAACTTATCTTGCGCGCGACCGACTGGTGCGTGACCGACTGGTGCGTGACCGACTCACTTGTGAGCGACTGGTGCGCGACCGACTCACTTGTGCGCGACTGGTGCGCGACCGACTCACTTGTGAGCGACTGGTGCGCACCTGCATTCTGCTCGGACCTTTACAATTCTTTCTTCTTTGTTTCTTGCTGCGAAATAAGCTTCTAAACATCTATTTTTAACGCATATTCATCCTTAGCTCATAAAATCTCCTGAAATACAAAACTACACCAAAAGCGTAATCTTATACGAGAAAATATACAAACAAGCATAGTGTAAAGGACATAAAATAGCATACAAACATGCTCTATCAAATCCCCCACACTTACTCTTGTTCGTCCCTGAACAAGCTGGCTTCCTACCTCTTGTGTAATGTACGCGTGAATATTGGACTTACTGCGCCACAAGTCTGCGCCACTCTCACAACCTGCGCAACTGTGATTATACAACACAAACTGATTTAAGTCATTAATTCAAAACTTGTGTTACCTCTCTTGTGGAATGCATATCAATTCGGATGATTGGGAGATAGTCCTGTTTAAGCACCGGTCACCGAATTCTTCTTGATTTGCCGTTGCATGGTTATTCGTATTCGCTTTCTCTGATACGTGATTGATTCGCGTCTTAGGGTTTCTGAGCTTACGTCTTTGACGCTTTACTATTGTTCACGGACAGATGATAACTCTTTTGTTGCACAATTTTCTTCTTTTCAATGTCTCGGCCTTTTGAGCTTTAACTCTGAATTGAATACTTCTTTTTCTGGTCCGGATCTTAATTCTTCCCTAGAACGGTTTCCAATCATGGCCTTCGGATAGCAGCTATGGAACCACGCCCCGCTCTCGCTTCTGATCAGTCGCGCACAAGTCAGGCCATGCGTTTGCAACCGCGCGCCCCTTCCTGAGCGACTAACTTCAGCGAAGACGGTCTGTTTTCCCGTCTCGTCACGCCATTAGGGTTTTTTGCCTTCGGCTTCTGCGTGACTGAGCTTGCTCTTTTATCCTTTGACCGCGAAGTACCAACCTCCACGAATACTCATAACCATACAACCGATCCTCAAGCTTCTGTTCGGTCGACTGCTTCTCTAGGACGTTTCTATCAGCTCCACATCCCTCTTTATTCCACTCAAGAGACACACAAAATTCGAAAAAATTAAAAAATCAGAATACGTCATATAAGCACAAATTAGCAGGTGCGCGAGTACGCACACAGGTCGCGCAAGCCAGTGTTTCTCGCGCACGATTACCTTTGAGATTTCACATTCAGCTAGTCTAAACTAAAAATAAACTAAACAACCTAAGCTAAACTACTAATTCCCCCCCACACTTAAACAAAAACGTGTCCCCACGTTTCAAAAAGTATAAAGGAGGAAATTGTATGCATTCAAAAAACTAAGCTATCTAAAAAACAAAAAATCCTAATGCAACTAAAACGTGTAAAGTAAAGTGACGGGTTACCTCCCGACAAGTGCCTTTGTTTAACGTCGTTGGCTCGACAGTACCTTGCGCAGACTATGGCGCACCAGTGTTCTCCCCTCACACTTGAATTTTTGCCTATTTTGTTATCAGCTTTGTTCCTGCATGGCAAACATTCAAGTGTATAATTAGAATCAATGCTTAACTGGGAATTAGTGACATCAAAACCAGAATAAAAGTTTGGAATAAAAAATTTCAAATCTGTTGATGTCGCGCGAGTCATGGCGCGCGTCTGCACTCGCTCATGAGCTTCTCTGAACCATGGTGTACTCGCGCACCAGCTGCGTGCGACTTGGCTCGTTCAGCTCCAAAGGTTCGTCCAGATCAAACTTTTGATCATATTTCAGACCACTTTTAACAATATCGGGCAGAGTCTTTCCTTTACCTTGAAGTCATAATCAGAGTGGTATATTGGTTCCTTGAGCACAACCACAAGTTCCTGCGCATCAGACGGTACAAGCTCATTAGCAACAATTAATTCATTAAATGCTCCAATGTACCTCTCATCTGCTGGCATCGATTCAGCGTGCTCTTCAATAATCTCCTCATCCGAATCTGCTGAATCCACTAGATGCGCCTCCAGTTGCACGCTTTCCAGTTGCGCGTGTGACAGCTGGCGCACTTGATGTCTCCTTGTCTGACCTGAGTATCTCTGTATTGACCCGTTTTGAGAAGAGTTCTTCTTGCTTTCCTGTGCTCCATGATTTCAATTATGTAGCGGAGATCTCTGTCAGCTGATTTTCAATGAGAGTGAAACGCTTGTCTTTGCTCTTCGTTCTTGCGTACTGGTTTCTGCCAGCTGTCCGACTATGTCCTCCAGAGACCTTCTTGGTTGCTGATTGTATTGTGCTGGTCCTTCAGTGTATCTGTGCAGTGGGTTGTATGAAGCAGCTGGCGCGAAAGGTCGCGCGCCAGTTGGAGCGTTAGGTTGCGCGCGCCAGTCAGTGCTCGGTCTCTGGAAGTTCTGATCCGCTCTCCAACTGAACTCATTCTCAGCAGCAAACATCTCTTTTATGGTGCGTCGAACTACCGGTTGCGCAGGAACGCGCGCGACATATGGTGGCGCACGAGCATCAACGTTATTTTGAATCTGGACCTTATTCCTCAATGCCGCATCAGCCATGCTTTGCTCAAGATCTCTCTGAACCTCCCTTCTGATGGCATCCAATTCTGCGGGGTTCAGTCTAGCAAACAAGTTCTTGACATTGCGCGCTGGCGCATGTGGTGTGTTGTCCATGCAAATAACGAATCCGGTCAAGGTAGCTATTGCCTATTCTAGTGTCACTCCTATCATTCACAGTCACGTACTTCTGATAGTTTAACTATAGATAATAGATTCTACAACTAAGTCTGCGGTGCAAGGCTTCGCTTAATTGTCCAACCTAATTATCATGCAATTGTGCTCGGAATAATAATACTAAACTTATCATGCAAATTAAGAACAAAACCTCAAAACATAATGTTCACAAGTCAAAGTCTAAACTGATAAAGCAAGTTAGCTAGACATGCTTTTATTAAACATCTCAAAGTCTGTATAATAAACAACAATAGTGAAACAAAGAAAACTCAGCGTAGGTTGTCAATCTGCGCGCCGGTCCCTTGCTGCGCGTCGCTTTGTCACTCGCTCTAGTCTTTGTGCGTCTCTTCTAGCTTGGTTTGGCCGGACGGCCCGTAGGCTGGAGTATGGTTTTTTCTGCACATCCTCAAGCTTTATATTTATATGCAAGCTTCTAGGGTTTCTAAGTTCAAAATAGGAAAGAGATAATCTTTGATTTCCATGTTTATCCCTAAAATCTTGCATAAAATATATTATGCGCGTTGCTGACGTCATCTCCGCGTTTGCTGACGTCATCGTCTGTGGTGCGTGACTTGGCTTGCACGCAACTTATCTTGCGCGCGATCGACTGGTGCGTGACCGACTGGTGCGTGACCGACTCACTTGTGAGCGACTGGTGCGCGATCGACTCACTTGTGCGCGACTGGTGCACGACCAACTCACTTGTGAGCGACTGGTGCGCACCTGCATTCTGCTCGGACCTTTACAATTCTTTCTTCTTTGTTTCTTGCTGCGAAATAAGCTTCTAAACATCTATTTTTAACGCATATTCATCCTTAGCTCATAAAATCTCCTGAAATACAAAACTACGCCAAAAGCGTAATCTTATACGAGAAAATATACAAACAAGCATAGTGTAAAGGACATAAAATAGCATACAAACATGCTCTATCAGTGATCCGTTGTAGCGACCAAGAATCGAATGCGAGATTAGCCTCTGAAGGTAGAACATCTTCGGGTCCAGCAGTTCAGTGCCGAGGCTCCTTCCACCCGTGTAGGCCTTGCTCCCATCCGTCCACTCATTCCAAGCTTCTTTGTCCGAGTGCTCATCAACCGATGCCCCAGGCATCCTATCAAAACCCATCACAGCTCCAAACTGTGATGGACGGGCCTCATAGTACACCCCACGGTGCCTATATCTGATTCGGTCAGCTAGTCCCTCGTATGAGGCCAAAAACTCTATGACATCCTCTGCATCGGTGTCACATGATAATTCCATAAACGCAGCCCACCCGGTTGCTGCAAATGCCGCGCGCACGTCCTCATATATCCCCATCTCGCGCAGAAATTCTTCGTCCACAAACACGGACGGCAGTACTTCACACTTGCTGAACATTTCATACTTAATATGAACATCCAATTTCTCAGTTTGATCCACACAGATTGACATCTTGGCAATACTAAAAATCACGAATTAATTCACAACAAGTACGCGTGTCCAGTCACGCGCAAGCAAAACCCAGATCTGGCCGTACTCCTTTCTACTGAATTGAACTAGCAAAATTACTCGGAAATAAACTAGATTTGATGAGCGAGTTACCTCTGTCGAGATCTACAGTTCTGCAAAAGATTGTACGAATCTGGGCTTGGCGTGGCGGCGATGCGGCGGCTGTTGGTGGTCGGCGGTGGTGGCTTGGGTTTTTGTGTTTAGAGAGATAAGTGAAAAATAAAAAGTGACACAAAATGAACCCCACATAACATATTTATAGCATAAAATCCCACATGCATGCATGGCCCCACACTACATGGGCCCAAAACTAAAACTAAAACTAAAACTAAAGCTAAAGCACACACAAAACATGAAAATAAAAACTAAGCTAAGGTTGTCGGAGTACCTTCCGACGAGTGCTTTGTTTGACGTCGTTAGCTCGACGCAAATGTGCACTCATAGCGCACGGTTTACCTCCCCCACACTTGAACATTTGCCTCCTTCCGTGTTATCATCTTTTCTGCATCCATAAATGTTCTACCCCATTCTTTATACACATCTCTCCGTATTGGACCACTTAAGCCCGCAGGGTTAACAATCCAACTAGCGGATCGGTCGTGCAAGCAACCAGTGGGCATGGTTGAAGATGTACTAGTGAGGGTAGGAGAATTGGTGTTCCCAGCAGATTTTTATGTGTTAGAGATGGAAGGAAACGTCTCTGCCGTTACTGCTCAAGTATTGCTTGGCCGACCCTTTTTGATGACCGCACGAACAAGAATCGACGTATGGAAAGGAACTCTTTCAATGGAAGTTGATGGTGAGGTCATACACTTCAATATATTCAAGGGCATGCAGTTTCCACCTGATGATTCTACAATAAACGCACTGGATATTATCGATGAAGGGTGGAAGAGGAGCAGCGCGCCAGAAACTGGCGCACTAGCAGACGCGCACAAAGAAGAAGGGAACCAAAGCCGACGATTGAGGTATCTTTCTAGTACTGAATTATGTGTTGCTGACACGGCTGTCTCTCGTAACATACAGGAATCAAAGATCGTACTGAAGCAACTCCCAGAGCATCTGAAGTATGTGTTTTTGGACGATAATGAGACTAAGCCGGTGATTATAAAGAATCAGCTGGAACCTGCGCAAGAAGCACGGTCTAGTAGAAGTCTTGCGCAACAACAGGCGCGCAATTGGATGGACATTGGATGACTTGCGCGGAATCAGCCCAGACATATGCATGCATCGAATTCTGTTAGAAGATGGAGCTAAACCATGCAGGGATGCCCAACGAAGACTTAACCCTATTATGATGGAGGTGGTACAGAAAGAGATCATTAAGCTGCTGGACGCTGGAATCATTTATCCCATCTCTGATAGTAAGTGGGTAAGTCCGATACATGTTGTCCCAAAAAAGGGTGGAATCACCGTGGAGGAGAACGCAGCAGGAGAACTAGTGCCCAAGAGGATACAGACCGGTTGGCGCATGTGCATAGACTACCGGAAGCTGAACGCAGTGACGCGCAAGGATCACTTCCCCTTGCCGTTTATAGATCAGATGCTTGACCGATTGGCAGGTAAACCACATTACTGTTTCTTGGATGGATTTTCAGGTATACAATCAGATTCCCATAGCTGGAAGACCAAGAAAAGACAAACGTTCACATGTCCTTTCGGTACATTTGCCTTCCGGCGCATGTCTTTTGGATTATGCAACGCGCCAGGTACGTTCCAAAGGTTAGTAATGAGCATATTTTCGGACATGTTGGGTTCATGCATTGAGGTTTATGGACGACTTTACTGTGCATGGGAACACGTTTGATGAATGTCTGGAAAATTTAGATAAAGTCTTGAAACGTTGCATATCTAAAACCTAGTCTTGAATTATGAAAAGTGTCACTTTATGGTCACGCATGGAGTAGTGCTAGGCCATATTGTCTCTAGAGAAGGGTTAAAGGTAGACAAAGCAAAAATTGATCTTATTCTAGCTTGCCGTACCCCACTAATGTTAGAGAAATCAAATCTTTTTTAGGGCATGCTGGATTTTACAGACGTTTCATTCAAGATTTTTCTAAAATTTCAACCCATTGTCTAACCTCCTGCAAAAGGATGTAGTGTTTGAATTTACAGATGCCTGTCGCACAGCGTTTGACGCACTGAAGCGCGCACTGACTAGTGCGCCAGTACTACAGGCGCCGGATTGGAACTTACCATTCGAGTTTATGTGTGACGCGAGCGACTATGCTGTTGACGCATTACTTGGTCAGCGCAAAGATAAGAAACCGCACGCGATCTACTATGCCTCGCGCACACTGGACCCAGCGCAGCGGAACTACACTACCACAGAAAAAGAGTTGCTAGCCATTGATAAGTGTGCAAATTCGCTAGTATTTGTACACTCCTTATGCTTGATTCTTGCTAGTTTTTGACTATTTTGTGAGGAATTTGATACTCTTTTGTGTTTCATGCAGATTTTATTCAAAGATTATCAAGGAGAGTACAAAGCACAAAATGGAGCAAATGGAGTAAAAATTCAAGTCAAGTGCCCAAGAGCAAAACCTACTCTCTCGAGCAAATTTCAAGTCCAACCGAGCAGGATCAAGAGAGTGGCGAGCAGACCAACTCAGCCGAGGAAGTTGACCCAAGATGGCCAGAAGACAAGTCGGCCGAGCAGAAATTCCCATGCAAAATCTGCTCGGTCGACCAAACGTGCAAGCTCTCCTCGGAAGAACAACAAAATCTGCTCGGCCAAGAATTCTGCTCGGCAGACCAGAGCAGGGGAACATACCTGAAGAGATCAAAGGAGTTCTGCTCGGTCGAAGACAAAGCTGCTCGGCCCAGGAAGTTATCAAGAATTGATACAAGATTGCTCAGTGATTTTTCCTGGGCCAAGTAGAATTCTGCTCGGGCTGACCAAGAGCAAGTCGGCCGAGCAGAAGTTAGTCTGCCGAGGATCAAAACTACACTCCATCAAGTCTGCTCGGACCAGGAGGAAACAAGTCGGCCGAGCAAATTTCCCCCAATTTTTCTGCTCGGCCCAGGTCAAATTTGCTGGGGAGAGTACCGAGTATATAAGCTTTTTGGACATTTCAAACTCGGGGCCTTGACTTCGAACGTTGACCAGAAACCCTAGAAATTCGATTTTTGAAGATCAAGAGCTTTTGTGGAATTGAAGACTTTGGAGTGAAGATCAAGCATCAACACCTTCCAATCTACTCTAGTTTGCAATTAATTTCATGTTTCCATACATTCTATTGTTGATTTTACTTTTAGCATGAGTAGTGAGTAGTGATTGATTAGGGATCCTATGGATCCCTAGGTTGCATGCATGTATTTGGATGATGATTAATTGATTATGCAATGAATTTTGATATGAATTTTGTGTATTGGCTACATCTATTAAATGTTGCACATTAAGTGTTTGTGAAAATGCTTAAGTGTAATTAATTGAACCTAATCAATGATATATGCAATGAAAGTTGATATAGAGTTGATTAATTAGCCTTGCATGAATAATCTACCTTGATCTTGACATGAAAGTGTAGGATTGATGTGGATGACTAGTTTACTTAATCTAGGTTATGGTAACTCTTCCAAAATATTGAAAGATTGAGGAAGAGTCCATAACCTAAGGGAGAGCCAAATATTGAAAGATTGAGGCCTCCATTTAAATGAACCTCTTAGTCCTAACATGCAATGAAAGTTGACCTTAGGATTAATGTTCATAAATAAACTAGTCTAATCATTTTCTATTCATTAATTGTTGCATGATTGATTGTCATCACCTTATATGCTATAGCCTAGGGTCCATAGATCCTTGATCACCTTTAGTTTGCATTTAATCCTTCAAAATATCATAACCTTTCACAAATTCCCCCAAACCTTTTATTTTAGGCAAATCTTAAGTAGTAAACTAGTTAATCAATTCTAACTCATCTCTAGGGATTCGACTCTAGGTCTCCTAGATATAAATTTTGTTTGCCGTGTTAGGACATTAAAACTTCCACTAAATACTACACGTCAAAATGGCGCCGTTGCCGGGGATGAGTTCCTAGGATTGTTAGCTAGTTTGCATTGCTTTTATTTGTCTAATTCACTCTAGTTTTCTTTTGTTTGTTGCACTTATTGCTTGCTTAGCTATTTCTTGTATTGCCTTTAGTCGTTTATTCTTGCCTAAGCACTCTCTTGATTGTGTTAGGTGTGGTGAATGACAACAAGAGCACAACAAAAGAGAGCCCAAGCCAAAGCATCGAGTTCATCAAACGACAATCCTACTCCCTTAACCGCCATTCCCGACACTAGACCCAATCTTCAACAACCTTTGCTAATGGATCATCAACAAAACAACCAAGCTAGACCACCAAGACACCACATGATTGATCAAGGAGAGAGACCCGTGGGAACATACATTGCTCCAACTATTGGTCACTATGGATCGCCAATATATATGCCCGAAGGGGAGGAGAATGAGTTTGAAGTAAAATCTGCATTGTTACATATGGTTGCTTCTTCACAATTTGATGGGTATGGAAACCCGAATTCCCACCTTGCACAATTTACGGAGCTATGTAGGACTTACAAAGTCCCGGGGATCAAACAAGAATATGTCTACATGAAGGTGTTTCCATTCTCTCTTAGTGGCAAAGCTAAGGATTGGTTAATGAGCCATGAGCCGAACACATTTAGAACATGGGAGGATCTAGCCCAAGAATTTTTGATGCAATTCTTCCCTCCCGCGAAGACAAAGAAAATCGAGATAAGATTACAATTCACTCAAATGGATGATGAGACTTTCTATGAGGCTTTTGAGAGATTTAAGGAGTTACAAAGAGAATGCCCTCACCATGGATTCAACAAATGGCAACTACTTCAAAGTTTTTATGATGGAATGGATCAAGATGCTAGGAATTTAATGGATCAAGCAAGTGGTGGAGGAATTATGGACCTTACCGCCACGGAAGGGTTCAAAATCATAGAGAAGCTTGCAAGGAATAGCCATCAATGGGGAGGAGATAGAAATCATTTGAAGAAGAAGGATAAGGAGCAATCCTCCAAGTCCGTGACTAAGGAAGATTTCAACTCTTTGGCAAAAACGGTAAATTCTCTAGCTCAAAGCCTCGGAAACTTCAACATGAACAATAGGAGAAAGGATGTTCATCATATTGAGGAGGATCAAGGTTGTCTCTCGAAGCAAGAGGAGTTTGAAGAAGTGAGCTATGTTAATAGGAACCAAGATAGAGGATATCAAGTGCCCCAATCCATCCTCTATCAACCTAGATCCCAAACTCAACAAGTTCGGTTTCATGAGGACCCTAACTTCCCTAGAAGACCTACACCTCCAAGCAATGAGAGGCCTCCACAAAACAACTACCAAGGAAAAACCTCTTCAAGTTACATTCCTCCACAACAAAGGAACAACTATCAAGGAGGAAGTACTTACCCTAGAAGAGATTACCAAAGTGGAAACCAAGGACAAGGATATGTGCATAGACAAGAGGACAAGCCTCCACAACCATCGAATGACAATCCTTTGATTGCTATGATGGCACAAATGGCCGCAACACAAGCTCAACAACAAAAGATGCTTGAAAAGATGGAGCAGAAATTTGATCAATTACATGCACATAACAAGATGCTTGAGACTCAAATTGCTCAACAAGCCTCATCATCTAGTCAAAGGTATCAAGGGAAACTCCCCTCTCAACCGGATGTCAACTCTTCCGAGACAATCAATGCTATCACGTTGAGAGGAGGGAAAGAGTTAGAGGATCCTAAACCAATGGAGGTTGTTAAGGACTCAAAGAAGAGCAAGGAAGTTGAGAGAAAGGATGAAGCTCCTCCAAAGCCAACGGAAAAAGAAGTGGAAGAAGAACCTACCTACAAGGAGCCACCTCCTTATGTGCCCAAGGTCCCATTTCCCCAAAGGCTAAGGAGACAAAAGGAAGACGCAAATGGAAAAAGTTCATGGAGATCCTAAGGAAGATCAATGTCACAATTCCATTTGTTGAGGTACTAGCTCAAATGCCTTCCTATGTTAAGTTCTTAAAGGAATTTCTTCTAATAAGCGTAGACTTCTTGAGAGTGATCATGTGGCTTTAGATGCTAATTGTAGTGCTATTATTCAAGATAACATGCCTAGGAAGTCACTTGATCATGGTTCTTTTACAATCCCTATTGCTATTGGTGATGTGAATGTTGCTAGGGCATTGTGTGATTTAGGAGCAAGTATTTCTTTGATGCCATTTTCACTCTTTAAAAGATTAGACATGGGTGAATTGACTCCTACTACCATTAGCTTGAGATTAGCCGATAGATCATCTAGATGTCCTAAGGGAATTCTAGAAGATGTGCCTATTAAGGTAGGAGAATTCTATGTGCCCGTTGATTTCTATGTGCTTGAAATGGATGAAGAACATGACATTCCTATCATTCTTGGTAGACCTTTCTTGAATACCGTTAGAGCTATAATTGATTGTGGAGAAGGGACTATAGAACTTAAAGTTGGTAGTGAAAGGATTAAGTTTCATTTGAAAAAAGTTCTTAGCTCCCCTACAAATGCTCTAGAATGTCATTTCTTGGATACTTGTGATGATACACTTGATTATGTTTGCAAAGATGCACTAACCTCTTTCGAAAGTGAGCTTTTAACCGAAGATGTAGATAGCATTTCGTTTTCCTCATTAATGGATGAAGCTTTGGAAGAAGAAATGCTAGTTGAGGAAGAAGAGGAGGAGTGTATTCAGCAAGGAGAAAAGAAATTGAGGTAAAACCCACTCAATCGACCAAAGAAGGTAAGGAATTTGGTGGAGAGCTTAAGCCTCTTCCACCAAATCTAAGGTATGAATTTCTAGATGAAGCTAAATCCTTACCGGTGATTGTGAGTGCTTCACTTGATGATGGTGAGACTTCCAAGTTATTGCATGTGCTTAGAACTCATAAGAATGCTATTGGACATACTATTGATGATATCAAAGGCATTAGTCCTAGTGTTTGCATGCATAGGATTAAGCTAGAAGATGATGCTAAACCTTGTAGAGAATTTCTTAGAAGGCTTAATCCTAAACTTGGAGAGGTAGTCTTAAAAGAGATAACCAAGCTTAAGGATGCAGGGATTATTTATGCCATTCCTCACTCGGATTGGGTGAGCCCTATTCACGTAGTTCCCAAGAAAGGGGGAATTACGGTGGTAGAGAACGATAAAGGAGAATTGATTCCTACTAGGACTACCACGGGTTGGAGAATGTGCATAGATTATAGGAAATTGAATAAGCCACTAAGAAAGATCATTTCCCATTCCTTTTATTGATCAAATGCTAGAAAGATTAGCGGGACATGATACTTTTGCTTTCTTGATGGATATAGTGGTTTCTTTCAAATTCCATACATCCCGATGACCAAGAAAAAACAACTTTTACTTGTCCCTATGGCACCTTTGCATATAGACGCATGCCATTTGGTTTATGTAATGCACCCGCTACATTTCAAAGATGCATGATGTCTATATTTGCTGAATTTTTGGAAAAATCTATTGAGGTGTTCATGGATGATTTTTCGGTTCATGGTTATAGCTTTGATGATTGCCTTCTAAACTTGTCTATGTTTTGGCTAGGTGTATTGAGATGGACCTTGTGCTTAATTGGGAAAAATGCCATTTTATGGTAAAGGAAGGAATAGTCCTAGGTCATTTGGTTTCAAAGAAAGGCATAGAAGTGGACAAAGCAAAAATCCAAGTTATTGAGAAGTTGCCACCTCCTAGAGATCAAAAAGGAGTGAGGAGTTTCCTTGGACATGCTGGATTTTATAGAAGATTCATAAAGGATTTCTCCAAGATTGCTAAGCCACTCACTAACCTTCTTTGCAATGAGGTGGAGTTTGTTATGGATGAAGTTTGTGTGAAAGCATTTGAGACACTAAAGATGGCTTTAGTGTCGGCTCCCATTATTCAACCGCCTAATTGGGAACTTCCCTTTGAGCTCATGTGTGATGCAAGTGATGGTGCTATTGGAGCGGTATTGGGGCAAGAGTGGACAAGAAACTTCATGTCATCTATTACTTGAGTAAGGCCCTTGATACCACTCAAGAGAACTACACTACCACCGAAAAGGAAATGTTGGCCATAGTGTATGCATTTGAGAAGTTTAGGCAATATTTGATTGGTTCCAAGACCATAGTATTTACCGATCATGCGGCAATCAAATATCTTGTCTCTAAGAAAGAAGCTAAGCCAAGATTGATTCGGTGGGTTCTTCTCCTCCAAGAATTCGACATTGAGATAAAGGATAAGAAGGAGTTGAGAATGTAGTGGCCGATCACTTGTCTCGGTTGAATGTGGAAGATATAGAGGATGGAAGCTCTCCAATAGTGGACACCTTTGTTGGAGAGTATTTGATGTCTATTGAGTGCTCCAAGACACCTTGGTACGCGGATATAGTCAATTATCTAGCTTGCGGTGTCATCAATGAAGACTTCGATTACAACCAAAGAAGAAAGCTTAAGTATGAGTCTTCAAGATACTATTGGGATGAGCCTTACCTCTATAGGCTTTGTGTTGATGGGTTTATAGAACTTGTGTCCCCGAGGAAGAACAAGGAGCAATTCTTAGAGATTGCCACTCATCTTTGTATGGAGGACACGGTTCTAGTTCTAAGACCGTTGCTAAAGTTTTACAATGTGGATTTTATTGGCCAAGCTTGTTTAAGGATGCTTATTCATTTGTCAAAGCTTGTGATTCTTGCCAACGGTCGGGAAATCTTTCAAGAAGGGATGAAATGCCTCAAAAAGGCATCCTAGAGATTGAGATTTTTGACGTTTGGGGCATTGATTATATGGGACCATTCCCATCTTCTCGGGAATAGATACATTCTTGTTGCGGTAGATTATGTCTCCAAGTGGGTTGAAGCTTTAGCCTCCCCCAATTGTGATGCCAAGAATGTACACAAGCTTTTCAAGAAGATATTTCCCAGATTTGGAGTGCCAAGGACGATTATAAGTGACAATGGAGCTCACTTTAGAGAAAAGAGCCTAGAGACAATGCTGAAAAAGTATGGAGTTTACCACAAGCTTGCAACCCCTTATCACCCACAAACGAGTGGCCAAGTTGAAGTGTCAAATAGGGAGTTGAAGTCCATATTGGAAAGGTTGTGGGAAGCTCTAGGAAGATTGGTCGTCCAAGCTTGATGATACACTTTGGGCGTATAGGACCGCCTTTAAGACGCCAATCGGGATGTCTCCTTATAGGCTTATATTATGGAAGCCTTTGTCACTTAACCCGTAGAGCTAGAGTATAAGGCAAGATGGGCAATCAAGTGCCTAAATTTTGATTTCAAGAAAGCGGGAGGAAGAGAATTCTCCAACTCCAAGAGCTAGAAGAGATAAGGAGAGATTCCTATGAGAGTGCTAAGCTATACAAAGAGAAATCGAAAATTTGGCATGATAGCAAGATCTCTAGGAAGAATTTCAAGGAAGGAGATAGAGTTCTCTTATTCAATTCGAGGATCAAGTTATTCCCGGGAAAATTGAAATCAAGATGGTCGGGACCATATGAGATCTTAAAAGCTTATGAAGATGGGCATGTAGAGCTCAAATCTCTCAATGGAGACATCTTCAAGGTTAATGGTCACCGGCTCAAGCATTACTATGGAAATTTCAATGATAAGGAGCTAGCCAAGCTAAGGCTAGTTGATTTGGAGTAAAGATTTATTTGCACCGCTTAGTGAGGGATCCTAGCAAAGGACTCACTAAGTGTGTTTCTTGGAGTAAAGGCGCGGCTACGTCTTAGCCAAGACGTTAAACTAGGCTAGTAAGTGTCATGCCCTTACTCTTAATTGGATTGATTGATTGAATGTTTGATGATTTGATTGAGTGATTATGCTTGCTCTATGGTGCTATGGATTTTGATTGTTTGCTTGATTGGAATATCACTTAGCTTGCATGATTTTTGTGACATATGATTTGAGCTAAGTGTGGGGTGATTTCTTGCCTAGGAGGTATGATTTTACATGTACCTAGGACTTGAGTTTTGCGTGAAGTTTTACTTTAAGGTATAAGTCCCCTATATCTGAAAACCCTCCTAGGCCTAGCAACATATTCCTTGGCCGAGCAAGCCTAGAATTCGAAGCCAAAATAAGCAGTAAAAATTGCCCTGGCCGAGCAGCCCATTCAAGTCGGCCGAGCAGATTTCCTGATCAGAAAATAGCTAAGTCCAGAAATCTGCTCTCCCGGGTAAAGTCTAGTGGGCCGAGCAGAGTATCAAATTTGATACAAAAACTTTCAGTGATTATTGATGGGGCCGAGCAGAATTCTAGTGGGCCGAGCAGATTCCTTGTTGATCAGATGAAAATATTCTAAGTCTGGGAATCTCCTCTGCCGAGCACTTTATTTCTAGTGGGCCGAGCAAGGTATCGAAATTGATATGTAAAAACTCAGAGGATTTTGGCCGGGCCGAGCAGAAATTTAGTGGGCCGAGCAGATTTCAACACTTAGAAAATTTGAAAAATGAAACTTTGGATCAGAAGTTTCTGCTCGGTCCAAGGAAATTTGGTGGCCGAGCAGTAGTTTAAATCATCCGGTGTCGTTTTGCTCGGAGGATCAATTGATAGGAAATAATTCTGCTCGGCCGACTAAATTACCCAAAATTCTGCTCGGCCGACCAATTAACTTACTCACCCCGAGGATAGGTCGAGCACCACCCATCTCATCCCCTCCAATTCGATTTCCTCCACCTCCCAAACCCTACCAAACCCTAATTCACTCAATCCTCAACCAAATTCCGTGATTTTTGTTGCAAAAGCTTCCACATCTCACCCTTTGCAAACCCTAACCGAAATCCCCATCAAAATCTACCCAATTTCCAACTTCCCAACACCAAACCCTAGATACCAAAATGCCTCCAAAGAGCAACAAGGAAAGGAGAAAGTGAATTACCTCAAGAGTAAGAACCTTCTTCCAACATACCTCCAAGCCAAGAAGTGGTGGCATTGTTATTAGGGAGCCCTCATCCAACCCACCACCACCACCACTAGCACTTCCAAACACTACCCATGGATATGAATTACCCAAGTGATGGACCCTTCAAATTCGATAAGGTGGCTAAGGAGAGATATTCATTACTCAAGAAGTACAAGGTGAAGGCACCTCTCTACCCGTGCTTGGAAGAGATCAACACACTTTCGGGTATGAATGAAATTTCCCTTAAAGATACCTTTACGAATTGTGGATTGAAATTTGTAGTTTATGAGGATCCGGGTACATACCCTAGGTTAGTGTTGGAATTTTTATGTACATTTCGTGCGGAATGGGAAATGGTGGATGAGGAGAGGATTGTGGTTAGTTGGAGTTTTATGATGAATGGTCATAGATTTGATGTGGGTGTTGATGAGCTAAGGGCGATGCTTGGGATTGTATTTAGGGATGATGAGGATGAAGTGAGTAGGAGAGGTATCTATCCTTCCTTTTCTAGAAGAGAAAGAGATGAATTTTGGGCGGAGATAGCCGAGGGTAGGACATCATTTGGTTCTTCGGAATCATCTAATTTGATCACTAACCCGAGATGGAAGGTTATACATAGGATTATCTCCATGGCCATCTATATAAGGAAGGATGGTGGGAGGATGGTTAGTAGGGCGGATTTGGATACCATGATGGTGATAAGTAGGGGAGGTCGGTTAGACTTGATAGGCATTTTTACTCGGTTGTTTGAGACTTACCAAAGTGGTAAGTCTGAGAGTAAAGCTTTGGGAGGAGGAACAATCATTACTTTGATCACGTTGGACCTTGGATTTAAGTTTAACTTGGATGATCGTTTGAAAAGAGAGGTGCTTAATGTAAGAGAATGATTATCATGCAAATGGTGAATGAGGATAAATCATGGGTTGAAGGCCCTATCGGGTACAAAGAGCTTCCAATAAAAGAAGATTGTTGAGGAAGAACCGGTTGAGGAAGCACGGGAAAATCACCCTCCTTCACCCATTAGGCCACCGTATGGAACAAGGGGAATCCTCACACCCTTGAATGCAATCTTTAACCGAATGGATGAAATGGCCAAGGAGATGGAAAGGATGAGATTGGAAAGAGAGCGGTCAAACGCTTATATTAATGAACTCGTGCAATGGGGGCACGAAACCTTCTCCTTGATCACTACACACATGGGTTGCCAAGGGTATAGGCCACCACCACACCCCGAAGGATATTATAGGCCCGAGGTTCCCGTGTTTACCACGCCTAGTGAAGGACGGGAATGGAGAATGATATCACCATTGATGAGGTGATGGAGGAGATGGAAAGACCGGCCTAGTGGAGACAATGAAGAGCAAGGAGCCAACAATGATGATGAATGAAGACAATTTGTCTAGACTTGTTGCCTTGCTTTAATTTGTTGAACTCTTATGATGTTGCATTCCATGTTTGAACTCTATGTTTGTGATTTGGATTTCTATGTGTGTTGTTTGTTAACTCTTATTGCCATGATTCACACATTAGAAATTTTGCACATTGTTCACTAGTTTCGATTAGCATGTATGAGTTCATATTCTATGTCCTAGGCCGAGGTCTTTTAAGGTGAAGTTGTAAGTCGGCCGAGTAGAACTTAGGGCGCGAATAGTATTCAAATTCTGCTCTCCGAGCAACCTATAGCCCTCTGCCGAGCAACTTATTTGAAGTTCAGTGAATTTTCCTCTGGCCGAGCAATTTTCCTCTGGCCGAGCAAAATCTCTGATTCACTCTTCATCAAACACCATCTTCCTCTGCCGAGCAGATTCTTCTTGGCCGAGCAGCTTTGTATCATTCCCTGCATTTCCTTTCTGCTCGGCCGACCAACTCCATAGAGCAATTCTGCTCGGCCGGCCTCCTCACAAATTCCTCATGTTTTCCCTATTTGACCCATTTTTCCTCATTCTTCAACACTACTTCTCTCACTAAGCACCCTAAGCTCCAAACCTCCCCATTCCAAACCTTACTCAACTCATCAACTCATCCAAAACCACTCAATCCATCATCAACCATGGCTAGAAGATGGAATCCTTTTAGATCATCATCATCCTCGCATGCATGAGCAACCTCCCCTCCTCCTAACCAATTCGGATACCCCAAGCCTCATTCCATATCCATTTGGGGAGCCTCTTCGATTTGAAAGGATAGAAGAGCAAGAGAGGTACATCATGTATGAAGACTTCAAGATACCGGGAACCCTCTTCCCTAAGCTTGATGAAATTGACTCTCTTCCTCACATGCAAAGAGGTAAAATCCATGAATTGTTAGATAATTGTGGATTAGGATTCTTGTTGAGGGAAGATCCGGGCACTTATCCTAGAATGGTCAAGGAATTTATGTGTACGTTTAGTGCCGAATGGGTTGATGGAGATTAGATGAGGGCATGGTAGATGGAAGGCGTAGTATGTGATGGATGGAACTTTAGACTTGGAGATAGATGGTGGAGACTTAGGGAGGATGAAGTAAGGGAGATCTTAGGTATGGAGGACAACCTTCCTAGTGACACAATTAATGATGATGAGGTAGGAAGTGTTGCGGGAGTCTATCCTAGGAATGATCCCCTTAAGAGGAATCGGTTTTGGGAGGAGATCACCAAAAGGATTGAAACATTTGTATCTCCCGAACCATCCACTATGATTTGGGTGAGAAGGTATAAGGTGATACATAAACTTGTCTCTATGGCAATTTTTGTGAGGAAGGATGGAGGAAGGCATGTCTACAAGCATGACTTGGATTGCATGAGGTTGATTAGGAGAGGAAGAAGATTGACTTGGTACAAATGCTCACAAGACAATTTGAAGAGTACCAAAAGCCAAATGCTAAGAGTAAGGCTTTAGGTGGCGGAGCTATCATCACTTGGATTGCCATACATTTAGGATTCTCCGTGGACCACTTCCCTCCCGTACGCAAAGAAGTGCTTGATGTGAGGAGAATGCGCCAAATGCACATGATTGAATGGGGGAATGATCGGTGGGTTGTAAGGCCTTTTCGTCCTCTTCGTGCGGTAGAGCAAGTTACAAAGAGGAAGAGAGGAGAAGGACCTTCCAACCGAATCCGTACTCCCAATGACTCACCTCCTCATCAAGACCAAGACCTCATGCACCTATGCTCACTCTCCTAACTCCTTCCATTCCGCCGCCTCTTACATCCCTACATACCATTCCTCACCCCATCACTTTCCTCCTTACTCCCCTCCATCTAATCCCATACATTCTACATCCTATCACCCTCCTCCACCACAACAAAGCCACTACACACCACATACCGTTGATGAGGTCTATGAGAGAGTAGTTGCCTATGGCTCCTACGCGCAAGACATAGCTAATTGGCAAGGAGATATGATGTCACATCTCTTTGACCAACTAGACCTCACGGGGTATAGGGCACCTCCACAACCCGATGACCATTACTTTGCTTCCCACATTCCACAAGAGGATAGGGAGATGATGATGAAGAAGAGGATGATGAAGATGACAATGAAGCCAAGATGATGATGATGATGACTATGATGAGGATGATGAGTAGGAGCACACTATGCTTATTTGCTTGCTAGTTTCACTCTTGTTTATTTTGTGATGTATCATGTTATGAGTTGAACTTGCTACTCTTTTGTGTGTTTCCTTGATGTTATTCAAACTTTGTGCTTATTGTTATCTTGGATGTTTTATGAGTTGAATAACTCTTTATCTCATATGTTTGGCATGGCCTATGTAATGATTTGTTTCACAAGCTCTATACATTTCACTATTTGATATCCTTATGAGCTTAGGTTTATGCCAAAGCCAAACATACATGAATATCAAGGAGAAAACACATGGAGCAAGCATGGATGTATTCTAGTCTTCCTTCACACGAGAGAAGTTTCTTTACCCTTCTCTTATGCTTATATGTGATTGCTTAGGGACTAAGCAAATTTTTAAGTGTGGGGTGGGGTAGAATGCATGCATTCATACTTTTAATGTTTCAAATAATCAAATCATTCAATCATTGATCACTTTTGAGCATTGACATTTGCTTGATTTATCACTTTCATCCTACATTTTTGATGATAATTGGAAAAATAAAGTTGCTAAGCTTGAGATTACATTTGTGAGCATGGATTAACAAATTTGTTCATTGATCATGATGTTTTGGGATGATTGAAATTCTTAGCTTGTGCACTTTTTCATGAATTGACATCTAAGCTAGTTTGAATCATTGATCATTGATGTGCTCTTTCATTGCATAATGAGTAAGGAGATTTTAGCTAGCATGAACAAGAGGAAATTTTTTCGAAAATAGCATAGAGCTTTTGCTTGTGTTTGCCTAATAGGTGACTTTAGTCATTTTTGCCTTGCTTGTGTATCAACTTTGCTTGCCTATATGCCAATCTTTTGTTAAATTGGACACATTGTCAAGTTTTAAGTGTGGGGTTAACACCAAAGCACTCTAAAAATTCCTACTTCAAAGAAGTAAACAAGGAATCGTAGTGCAAGTGCCGGGGGTTAGGAAGGTAATTTCCCCCTCGAAAGTACTTGCACTAAAAAAAAATGTGTTTTATGAAAAGTTATTCAAGTGCCGGGGGTTAGGAAGGTAAGTTCCCCTCCGAAAGTACTTGAATAAGCAAAAAAAAGAATAAAAGAGAAGCTTGAATGGTAACTCGCATTGATTCTTGACTTTGTGCCCTTATGCATATTGTGAGTGTATTTGCAAGTGAGATTGTGCATTTGCTTGGTCGATTTGTCTATTTGGATGATCCTTGCACTTTATGGCAACACAAGTGAGAATTCTATGTCTAGCTATTAATCCTTCTATGTCTAAACTCCTCTTCTCTTATGGATCATGACGTGTAGTCATATACTTGAGAATGAGTTTAACGTCATGAGCCTATGTACTTGCCCTTTGCAAGCATAAGTGATTGGCTAGACAAGTCCTTCATGAGTGCTAATTTCTCTTTATGAGTTGTGTGATGATAAGAAGCATTGAAAATGGATTTGATAAATTCTAGCTATGATGGAAAGAATGTTAGATGTTACTTGTGATGAATGACATGATTCCCAAGCATTTGTGTGATATGAATGAATTAATTTCCATGCTTGCTATGAGTTAAAATGCTTAAAATCTTGCTTAGTTGCTTCTTGATTGTATGCATTGTTTAATGGATGATTGTGAACGGGATTTGTGAGTACTCCCTCTTGGAAAACTCTCACGAGACTACAACTCGTCCCCTAGGGCAGCCTAGAGGTTTAAAGGCTTGATGCATATGCTAAATGCATCCGTGATTCCTACGAAAGTGAGTTAGGAGTAGTTTATAGCTTGCATTTCATTTCTTAGGTTGATAACTTTCACTTGGTGCTTGATTTTCACTCTCATATGCATTGATTGATCTTTGAATTACCTATGAGTCTTATATTGCATCATTTGCTCTATTCATACTAACTTGTTCGGGACGAACAAGAATTAAGTGTGGGGTGTTTGATAAGTGTGCAAATTCGTAAGTATTTGTACACTTCTTATGCTTGATTCTTGCTAGTTTTTGACTATTTTGTGAGAAATTTGATACTCTTTTGTGTTTCATGTAGATTTTATTCAAAGTTTGTCAAAGAGAGTACAAAGCACAAAGATGGAGCAAATGGAATCAAATTTCAAGTCAAGTACCCAAGAGCAAAACTTACTCTCTCGAGCAAATTTCAAGTCCAACCGAGCAGACCAGCTCAGCCGAGCAAGTTGACCCAAGATGGCCAGAAGTCACTTCGGCCGAGCAGAAATCCCCATGCAAATTCTGCTCGGTCGACCAAACGTGCAAGTCCTCCTCGGATCTGCTCGGCCAAGGGAATTTCTGCTCGGCAGACCAGAGCAGGGGATCATACCTGAAGAGATCAAAGGAGTTCTGCTCGGTCGAAGACAAAGCTGCTCGGCCCAGGAAGTTATCAAGATTGATACAAGATTGCTCAGTGATTTTTCCTGGGGCCAAGTAGAATTCTGCTCGGGCTGACCAAGAGCAAGTCGGCCGAGCAGAAGTTAGTCTGCCGAGGAAAACCTCCATCAATCTGCTCGGACCAGGAGGACAAGTCGGCCGAGCAGAATTTCCCCCAATTTTTCTGCTCGGCCCAGGTCAAATTTGCTGGGAGAGTACCACCGAGTATATAACCTTTTTGGACATTTCAAACTCGAGGGCCTTTGACTTGACTTCGAACCCTAGAAATCGATTTTTGAAGATCAAGTGCTATTTGTACAATTGAAGACTTTGGAGTGAAGATCAAGCATCAACCTCTTCCATCTACTCTAGTTTGCAATTAATTTCATGTTTCCATACATTTCTATTGTTGATTTTACTTTTAGCATGAGTAGTGAGTAGTGATTGATTAGGGATCCTATGGATCCCTAGGTTGCATGCATGTATTTGGATGATGATTAATTGATTATGCAATGAATTTTGATATGAATTTTGTGTATTGGCTACATCTATTAAATGTTGCACATTAAGTGTTTGTGAAAATGCTTAAGTGTAATTAATTGAACCTAATCAATGATATAAGCAATGAAAGTTGATATAGAGTTGATTAATTAGCCTTGCATGAATAATCTACCTTGATCTTAACATGAAAGTGTAGGATTGATGTGGATGACTAGTTTAATTAATCTAGGTTATGGTAACTCTTCCAAAATATTGAAAGATTGAGGAAGAGTCCATAACCTAAGGGAGAGCCAAATATTGAAAGATTGAGGCCTCCATTTAAATGAACCTCTTAGTCCTAACATGCAATGAAAGTTGACCTTAGGATTAATGTTCATAAATAAACTAGTCTAATCATTTTCTATTCATTAATTGTTGCATGATTGATTGTCATCACCTTATATGCTTTAGCCTAGGTCCATAGATCCTTGATCACCTTTAGTTTGCATTTTAATCTTTCAAAATACCAAAACCTTTCACAAATTCCCCCAAACCTTTTATTTAGGCAATTCTTAAGTAGTAAAACTAGTTAATCAATTCTAACTCATCTCTTGGGTTCGACCCTAGGTCATCTAGGTATATAAATTTTGTTTGCCGTGTTAGGACATTAAAACTTCCACCATATACTACACGTCACAAGTTTCACACATCCTCAGGATAACAATCCAGGATTGATCCTTCAACCATAACGTACATTATATGTGGCTCCTTAGAAGTCATACCACCTAGAAAAGACCTGATAAGTGTATATTCTTTTTTTTGATTCAAGGTGAGAATATTTCATAACAAAAGATATAACAAGACACGCAAATGAAACATAATCGAGGGACAAATCCTAAAACAACACAACATTGAGGAAGTCTCGTAAATGCAATTTGAAGAGCAGGCCATGACCAGCGCCATCCCAGCGAAACTCACTGAAGTCCATACATCGTCCGGACTCGAAAAAACACCAACGCAAACCAACAGAAGACCGAGAGGGTATCCAGATCAGGAAGAGCAGGAACAGCAAAAGTCAGGAACTGGCCCAACAGGCCCACAAGCACACAAGCCCAACCAAACAAACCCTAGCGACAGCCACCACCCATCACGCCAGCCGCCAGCCGCGTCGCAGCCAACCCCGCTCCATCCGCCCGAGCCGCGCCCACCACCCACATCCCAGCCCAGACCGAGCCACCCAGTCAGATCGAGCCGCGTCCACCAACCACGTCCATCCGCGTCCTCTCCGACCGATCCGCGCCGCCAACACCCGGCCCAGTCCGAGCCGTAACCATGTTCGACCGATTCGCACCGCCAACACCCAGGCCGAGTCGCCTCCAACACCCAGACCGATCCGCGCCGCCAACACCCAGACCTCAGATCTACCGCGCCACAACACCCAGCCTCAGATCTGCCGCGCCACACCCAACCTCCGTCGATCCGGCCGTTCCCTGACCCAGACCTCCCTCTCGCGGAAAGTCCCACCCGAGCCGCGTCCATCACCAGAGCTGCACAGAGGCTTGGATGGAAAACCAGCCATGGGATCAACCATTCGTGCCTCCAAACTTGCAACAGTCAAGCCCCAGGAGACCACGGCGGCTCCAGAAAAGCAAGCACACCAGCTTTGACCACCCCGCACAACAAGCACCATGGCTTGACAGGAAAATCTAGCACAAGGCTAGAGGGAAACTAGCATATAAAGCTAGAGGAATTATTGAAAGGAAAAGACAATACGAAAGGGAAAGGGGAAATTAAACTACCGCGGGCGGAGGAAGACTGACCTCCTCCCCGAGAGGAGGGGTGTCTTCCCCACCCAAACCGAGGGCTTTTGCAAGAAAAGTGTTTTAGAGATAAGTGTATATTCATGTAGGTCATTTGATAAACATATTATTCTTAATAATATAAGAATAGAAGAGAATATATATATATAAGATAATGAGTCACAATTTTGATCATCGATTAATATCAATTCAATAAATTAGTTTTGGCTTATAGAGAATCTTGGAGCTTCAGCTTGAACTTCCATAAACGAACGTGATATAGAAAAGCGAGCTTTAAAATCTTCAGTATTGTTAACGCTAGTCAATCTATGGCCACACCACCTACCCTCTCTCTTGCTCGAGCTGCCGCTACATCCAAACGAAACAACATTAATCCCTTTTTTATTGATATTCTCATTTTTATATGTGTTAACATTGAATTATAAAATGAATATTGAAATCTAACGCTTTAAATAGATTGATTCCAAAGCTCTAATTAACTTGAAGCAGTTTACTATATGTGATCGCTTATACTTAAACAGTTAACGATAATAATGCACTCACGCGAAAGCAATTTGTTTACCCAGTTCAAGCAAATTGGTGCGTAAAGTCGGGATTTTCTCACAAGTACAACGACTATACGTTTCACTATCTGCGTTTAGTACAACGTTTCAAGTTGAAAACCTAAGCTACACCTGTAGAAAAAACTCTACAAATCTCTATATAGAGAAACTTTCCCCTACTCGTCTTGACAGCCCCTACTTGAGTGTCAGTCAGTGGCGGAGCCAGCGGAGTATTTCAACGGGGTCAATTTCTTTATAAGAGTTTTGGATTAAATACTATAGGGGTCAAACTATAAAGAATGTGCTTAAGTTAAAGGGTTAATTCAGTAATTTAATATAAAATTAACTATGATTATAATTTTTATAGGGGTCAATTGAACCCCAATGTTAAAACGTGCCTCCACCCTTGGTGTCCGTCACAACTTGTCCTCTACGAACATCTTCTGAAAAAGGGTACCAACAACATTAGTATGCCTGAATCCTTCTCCGCCTCTCTACGAAAGGTATCACCTTGATGATATGTCTAGCATAATTACTTTGTTATAGGTATAACTGCAAAATCTCCTTTGAATTCCAAATCACTCTCGGATGCAAGTATATGTGAACTTAGGTTTTTGTCTTTGGTGAATTTAAAGAGTTTTTATCTCTATAAAATAGCTGAGAGGAATTCTTATTTCTCTATTCTAGCTTTAGATACTCTATGACTAAGTTCCTAAAATCATTTTGATCAAGATTTTCTATATTGATTATAGAAATCTTCAACAAGATTGAATTACTAATAGCATTTGGAATTCTAAATTGAGATTTGGAAACCTCTTAATCATGGCTATGCACATCTCCCTATCATAGTTGCCTCTCCAGTTCACTCTTTGTGAAAACATCATGTCCTCCCTCTGTAACAACTTTGAAGACTTGATCTATTTTTTTCAAAACATGACATACTTTCTGAAACAACAATTATATATTTATGGAAAGCGGATGATGTTCAAATGAAAGTCTATATTAAATTAAAACTCGGAACCAATACAAGCGTTAAGATATAATAATTAAATTGATTAAATATAGTGTCTTGTTATTTAATTATTAATTATTTTTGGTAATAAGACAGACTTGTAATAAAAAGTGGATCACAAGAGATTTCAAAAGTGCATTAGTTTTTTTTAAAATGTATAAAAACATGCTTTTTTAAAAATTATCGTACTTCACCTTTAATAAGTCATTAATGATAAATATAAATAATAAAAAGGCATAATAATTTATGTCAGTCACATCCATTGAATTGTTTAACCTTGTGGCTTAAGATGATTCGAAGTGTTCATTTTAATAGTGGTTTTTAATGAAATCAAACCCCATGGAATGAAACGTAGTAAACAACTGCAATTTGTAGAAATTACAAACTACAGTATTTTGCATTATTATGAATTTTTTTGACAGAAATAAATGTGTACAATGAATTAAATGTCACTTAATTAATGCAATTCCCAACTTTGATAATACCTTAATTATCTAAATAACACATTCTGAGTGAAACATGCTATATATCGTAAAATTTGAAATGCAAATTAATCAAAAGAATCATGTTTCGCAATTTTGTGTCAGTCAATAGTGTTAGAATTTTAATTCTAATACTTTTTATCACTACAGCCTCAAGTTTCATGTACCTTCGGAACATATCAATTGATGATGTTTGTGCAAAAACAACTTTTATTGAATATTGCAAACAAGTTTTCAATTCCGAATCTGAAAGCGTCGGAGCAGACATTTATAATCTTGGTAATATAATTATATACCTTGTGCAACGTAATATTTCTGCAACCATGCAAGAAATTTCTCATATGGAAAAAAACAGACAATATCATTATCACTGGGAAAAATTGCGCGGGTGCTTACGGAATTACGAAGTAGTAGGGTTCAGAATGCTAACATCAACGATTAAGTGGCGTGAATGGAAACTTCATATCGTAAACTATTTAGCAACAGAAAGCATTTACAGTTTAAATGCATGTAAACAGCAATTTACCAATAACGATTTTCCTTTAGAATCAAATAATGTTAATGCGACACGATTATTGCAAATTGTTGTGGCAGTGTGTGAAGTCGCAATGACACATCGCATCCGCTAAATTTTAGAATGAAATGTAATAAAGTTGGAAACAAAAAATAGAATAATTTTTTACTAAATGTTTAATAAAGATTGATAATAAGCTTGATATTTATGATAAGTATAACACGAGAAAAAAGCGTACACATTATGTTAAGGAAATGTGTTATTTGTGTGTTATTAGAGACATTGTGAATTACTATCATTATTGATTCAATTTTGATTTATTCATTAGTTAATATTGAAAACCATCAATCTAATATTTGTATGGTTTTTAAATCCATTTGCTAAATTTTGTTTATAAAGTTTTCATATTAACTACTGGCGGATTGAGAAAACTAGGGTACAATATTTTTTCTATGTGAGTGAGACATAATTTTAAGATAAGTAGGGAAAATATTAAACTTAATTAATAGAAAAAAGTTCTAAGAGAACGTGTACATTTCTGAAAGACGTTGAAAAACAATTTTGATTATTGATTAATAATACTTTAACATTTGAGATTTTAAGTAAATAATCATCAAATTCAGCCGTCCTATATTTTTTTAAACATAAACACCGAGTTTATTATAATCTAATTTTTTCAATCCAAATTTATTATACTATCTTACAAATAAATTATATTTCTAATGATTTTTTACCATTTTTTAATAAAATAAATGACTATATTATTTATTTGAATTTAAAATATAAATTGGACACATGCCCTATCTCCATAAACACTGTCCATCGTTTATATCAAACTATTTGAGATGGTCTCACTTTCGTTTTCAAAGTTATTATCTATGATAGTAATACCAAGTTGTCATAATCGATCATTTATTATTTGTTCACATATGCACATGATTTCATCTCGTCAATTAGATAAAATTATCAAATGATTTAGATTATAAGTTGCAAGAAAAATCTAATAATACCAAATATATATTTTTGAGATTGTCGGACACAATTTCAACTGTTGTTTATTAATAAATAACTGATGGGATTAAATCTAAAATAACCATCAAATCCAACCATTCGTGATTTTTGCAAATAAACCATCCAATTCAAGAAAAATAACTTTATATCGACCGTTAGATTTATTAAATCAATAAATGAAATTACGTTATACAAATATAAATCGTCTCCATAGATTATAATTGCGTATGGTATTAAAATATAGCTTTTGACATTAAAGTGCATGTTAGATATTTTTACTAAGGAAAGAGTTTGTCATGATGAATTTGATGGAGAGAGTGTTATGTTGATTTTTTAGTATTAATTTTGTAGGAAATTTTTAAGTGAGACATACATTTATTTATAGGATTGTACGACAACATTTCAACTGTTAATATTTTTTCAACGGTAAATATTGATAGTAGTCGATTCCAACTGCTCGTCTATTTGAAAATTCAACCTTCTATTTTAATTAAAATCAATTTAATCTCAACCGTTAGATCAATAAAATAACAGTTGATTTTATGTTCTCATGTCTTACAAAACTTAAATATTCTTCTATACCTAACTCTGATTTTTATTATAATGTATGTTTGATTATAAGTGTGAAAAGGGTTCAAGAGGACATGCATCTTTCTGTAGGACCGTTAGACATCATCTCAACCATTGATATTTATTCTTCCACGATTGATGTTAATATCGTCAATACTCAACTATCCCGTGTTTTTTGTAAATCAATTAATAACTACTTTTCATCTCAACCTTTTAATTAATCAAAACAACAGTTGAGATATAGTCTCAATGTCTCACAAAAACTAAATATCTTCTTAGAAACTAACCCTTGCAAGTGTTTATATGTGGTTAAAATAATGAGATACATATGAAATTAGTAAGATTATGAGGCTTGATTTCAACCGATGGTTTTGATTTATCTAACTGTTGAGATTATATTATATTTTATTTACAATTTAAATATATTAGTAGAGACACAAGATAGTTGAGGTTTGACAGTTGTGAATGTTAACCGTTGGATTGATAAAAATCAACGATCAAGATGATGTCACATTCGTCTTACATTTTCTTGATTTGTCCTCTAACTATTTCCTATTAACATGTTTTAATTACGCTAATACAATTCAACAAAATAACTTTTAAACTTAAATCCATATTATATATAATGTGAGACATTGAGATATTATCTCAACCGTTGAATACTAATAATTCAACAGATGAGATTTGATTCAAAAAAATAACCATTCATCTCAATCGCTAGGGTTTTTTGCAAATCAAACCGTCCATTGTATAAAAACCAGCTTTAATCTCAACCGTCTATTAATTTAATCCAACGATTGATATTAAGTCCTTTCGTCTCACTTAATTTTTATCTCTCATGAAATATTCTAAAATTTAAAAAATAAAGTTTATACATAACAAAACGTATAGGTTTTTTTTTTGAAACCGTAAACATGCGGCGCAAGAGTTCGGGCTGTCAGTTGGGGCTCAAAATAGTTAGGGTTTTTTTATTTTCTTCTCTACGTCTTCATATGTTTATGTCAATCATTCTTCACACAACGTTTTATCTGTTATATTGTTATCTATTTTTTTAATTATACAGAAGGCTTGTTTCAGATCTGTATCTGTTAGTGTCGCTTCCTTTGGGGAAGAATGATCTGAGGATAAGTGTGAATTCACCCAAATTATTGGCAGAAGTTGTGACTGAAGAAGCTTCAGAGCAACTTAGTGAAGCATAATCACAAACAGATATGGGCAGAAAAAAGCTGTTAAAAAGAGGAGAACAAGAAGGTTGACGCATTGAGTTGCATATGATGTCTATGAAGCTGAGCGTGGTACTAGGAGAGCAAAGTGCAAGTACTGTCCTAAAAATTTTGCGCTAACAAAGAAATGAATAAGAATTGAAAGAAGCATTTTGAAAGTTGCAAACAGAATTCGGCTAATACGGGCAAAGGTACAAAAACTCAACATCTCCTTTAGAGTTTAGATGATAATGGCACAAAATTGAAGAATTTGGAGTTCTGATGCAAATTTGGTTAAAGAGACCATTATTGAGATACTCTCCGATCGATACTATCTCGCCGAAAGTTCTAAAACTCTAACAGTCGCCTTTCTTCGCCGCTCTCGCCTGTTTCTCACTCTATCTTGAATGTTCTCTACAAAACCCTAGCAATGCACGGATCGGTCTTTATACAATGGGTTTTGCGAAATTTGCTTATGGACAGACAAGTTTCGACCTAAGTTTCATTACTTGGCTCATGTTAGGCTCACAAATTCCCTCCTGAGCCACACAACAAAAAACTTACATCATTAAGACTTACGACCAGAAGCCAAACTTAATTAAAAATTACATACTCTTGCTTCTAACAGACCCTGTAAATCACATTTTAGACTCCATTCCAATTACAACATACCAAAAATTTATAGCAACAATGGATCCTAAGCTTATGCTCAAGTTCCCATTTGCATCCTCGGGCCCACTTGCAAATTAATCAAGGAACTTCTCAATGTGCAGACGTTTCTGCACAACACAAACTTATTATTTAGAATATTTTAGTTCCAAAATCCGCATGATTCTTTGTAACATTAATTTTAGGGTTTTTTTTGTCAAAAACCACCCGTCCAATAAGTCAATTTGAACAAAATCATCCCTCCAACTTTAAAAAAAACCATCCTTGAAATCAAATTTTATTTAGTGCACCCACCCCGTCGGTGTTTCGTTACCTATTCCGTTAAATTTCACTATTGACTAAGTTAACCCTCATTAATTCATAATTATATAGATAAATAATCCCTAATAAACCTTTAAAATTAAATTTAACCCTTAAATTAAAATAATCGCTAAACAAAACTAATAAAAACCATAATTATATATTTAAATAATCCTAATTAATAATTCAATTTTTTTAAATTATTACTACTTCATCGCTCAAAGAATGGACAGACCCCATACTCAAGGTGGATATGCACTCAGGAGGGCTTGAACCACAGACCTCTGAGATCAGAGACTAAGTGGCTGACCGCTAAACAGCTACTCCTTGTGCCTAATTAATAATTCAATTGACAATCCTAGAATAAAAGAACCCCAAACCATAGTTTAATTTAGTTTATGGTTAATTTAATTTTAAGGGCCAATTTAATAAATAATTAGGATTATTTACCTATATAATTATGTTTTTGTTAGTTTTTTAGGGATTAACTTAATTAAAGGGTTAATTAAATTTTAGGGGTTAGAAAAGAGTTATTTATCCATCTAATTATGGATTAATGAGGGTCAATAGTTAAATTCAATGGAATAGTTAATGTAATAGTGACGGGGTGAGTGCACTAAACAAAAGTTGAATTGAAGGGTGTATATTTTTTTTTAAAAGTTGGTGGGGTGGTTTTGTTTAATTTGACCTATTGAACAAATGATTTCGGCAAAAACCCTTATTTCTAAGCGCCAAAGTTCAAACTAGTCCCAATTTCTAGCTGCTGACAAATGGAACTGTTGCAAAATTGGGCGGTTCGATTTGCAAAAAACACGGGCAGTTGGATTTGATGGTTATTTTTTAGATTAAAATACATTCGTTGGATTATTAAGAATCAACGATCAAGATTGTGTGTCACCGTCTCACAAATATTTTTATGTCATTCTCGAACTTTTCTGTGTGCACATATGTTTAATATATTAGTTTAGGGATAGGGTTGAGAATGACAATAAGTTTGTGTAAGACAAGATGATATAATCTAAATCGCTGATTTGATTAAATTGAGGGTTGAGATTAAGTTGATTTTTAATTAATCTGGACGGTTGGATTTGCAAAAAATACGATCGGTTGGATATGACGGTTATTTTTTAATTAAATATCAACTGTTGCATTATTACTAATCAGCAATCGAGACTGTGTCATCGTCTTACAAATCATATATATATTACAAGGGAAGTAAGATTGGACGCGTGTCGTCGTGTGAGCAATTTGGCCTACGTGTCATTTTTTTAGAATTTTGAATTCTTTTTCCCTTTTTCTGATTGGCTGGGCTTTTTTGAATTCTTTTTCCCTCATCTTAATGCATACAATGTATCAGACGTGTGTCTAAATCCTAAAAACCCTCTTATCTAATTTTTTAAAATTGGTTGCCTAAATTTAAAATTTAAAATTGGTTGCACACAAATTTAAAATTGGATGCACACAAATTTAAAATTGGATGCACACAAATTTAAAATTGGTTGCACACAAATTTAAATTTAACAATATATGTATGTCGGAATTTAAACATGAAAGCATCAAAATAAATGCAAACAATGTATCAGACGTCGAGGAAGGGTTTAAAAATTCTTATTGTCGACAATGATGGCATACCCCAAAATTCAACCATGAATGTCGTTTTCAAGGAAGTTTTCCAGAATTTATAGTATAAAGATGGAGATGATAATCCCAACCCAATCCTAGTTCAAAAACTACCGAAGACCCCAATTGTATTTTCAATTAATTATATAGAAATACATTTCGTTAAATCCATCACCCCGCGCACAGCGCGGGTCAATACCTAGTAATTATTAAAGCGCTTGATACAGAACAGAGGATGCTGAGTTTTTGGAACAAAATGGATCACCCAAAGAAGGTGCATGTTAGAGGTGCATTTTAGCAAGTTTCCTTATAGAGGTGCATAATACCTCGTTTCGAAGAGAATGTCGAGCCCGTCAGGACTCACCGGCTTTGCCCGTGATGTATGGTGTTTTTTGGGCATTTTCGATCGTTTACTATTTTATTTTGAATTTTTAGTATTTTTCCATTATTTCCGAATACTTTATTATTATCGTTTTAAGGTTTTTTTGTTTCCCTATATAAGGAAACTTAATTATTATTGTGAGACAGTTGATTTTGAAGTTTAATACAATTTCTAGGGTTTGGACTAGCAGTGTTCATGTTATGGAAGTGAGTGCTGGTAGAGGGGCAAGGCTCCAAGTGCTTCTCATACTGCTCTTAACCTGTTGTGCATAACTGCATATAGTAATTGCTGTCCATGGAAGATTCATATTATGCATGGAAGATTCATATCCACAACTGACTAGAAACAACACAATGTAACTGACTAGACACAACACAATGTAACTGACTAGAAACAACACAATGTAACTGCGCTGCTGCTAAGTGCTGCTAACTCCAAAGTTAATAAGTACGACACACTTCTAATTTCCTAGGATGCGTTCAAGTATTCAACTATAGTCGGTAGAGAGTTGGACTAGCAGTACAGTATATAGATCACAATCATACTGGGAATAACTTGTTGGATGCACGTGTCGAAGTAAACTGATTTATAACAGCGTTTAATTTAAAACAGCGCTGTCATAATTACGGTTCTAAACCCTGAACCCTGAACCCCGAACCCTAACCCTTAATCCAAACCCTAATTATAACAGCGTTTAAATAAATAAACGTTGTAATACATATTAAAATTAATAATAAAATAATTACTTTTTACAGTGTTTAAATTAAAATAAACGCTGTAAATTTATAATTAATAATTTTAAATCGAAAAAATGTATATATTACAGCGCTTATTCCTTGTAAAAGCGCTGTAAAAGACATCTTTATTGTATTTTTAAGTTTTAAAAATCAGGTAATATATTTTAAAGGTTGTTGTTAAGTTAGGAATTTAAAAACTCAGTAAGTAACATTCAATTTATTAAAATATCATGAGAGCATATATAAGCATTTGAAATCGTTGTCATTTAAAATTTTGTATTGTGACTCTTTACTAAGCAATAGGTTGAACAATGTACATTTTTGATCAACTATACTTTTCATTAATCAAAACACAACAAAAATGCAAGTAAATAATTATTTTTGAAGTAAATGAGTTATTAGCTTCATAAATCAAATTTTCAACTAAATTTGTTTTTTAATAATCAGTAAATTATGAAGAAAAAACAAAACAAATATCAACGGTTTATAACAGCGCTTATCATGTTTAAGCGCTGTTGTAAATAGTATACGACAGCGCTTAAACATGATAAGCGCTGTTGAAAGTTTTTTAATTCGATTTCCTTTAAAAAAATATTCTTTAACAGCGTTTATATATTTCTAAGCGCTATTAATGAAAGAAATGACGTGATTGGTCGATCAGTTTCGCGTAGATTTTAATCCTAATCGTTGCTTAAAATAATCTAACAGTCCACATTCGATTTTAAAATTTCGGAAATTTTAATTACGCGCCCAAACTTCCCGCTACAATCTTTCTATATATATCAAAATTTACATTGAAATTTTTGTGTCAAAATTATTTTAGTTCTTCACCGATTCGAGTAAGGATAAACACCTATTTATATTGAAATTTTTCGTTAAGCTTTTATGTTTTGTTTCGTTTTATATTAACACTATGATATTAACACTATTATTTTCTTGCAGATTTGTCGAATTTTGTGATAATGTCGAGGGTAATGTGACAAATCAAGACGACCACTAAGACAAATTCAAGAAGGGCAATGAGACAAATTCAGCACGAAGGCTAGGGTTTTGGTCCATAATTTTTTATTTGATAATGTTAGTAATAAAATCGATTTCAATTTCATTGTAAAATTACGATTTAAATAAAATTCATTGCCTTTAAAGCGGTTTTAATTATTATTAAATTTCAAAAACCATTTTTTCTAATCCCCGAAAATATTATAATAAATATCTTATTGCAAAATATTTAACAACACTTTTATTTGAAAGCTGTAAAAGGAAAGAGATATTCTTAATAATATCGATTTAATTTTTTTAAGATAATCAAAATTTTACAGCGCTTAAATATAAAAAGGCGCTGTTGTATGTTTTATATTTTCATAGTGCTTAAATAATTTTATCATTTTTATTTTCCAATTATTTAAATTTTTAATTATACAACAACGCTTTATATTTAAACTCTGTCAATAACTGTCATTTACAACAGCGCTTTTTCTATTTTAAGCGCTGTTAACACTACTACAGATCATGTTTATAACAGCGCTTGTTTTTGCTCTTTAACAGCGCTTCTTGAAGCGCTGTTGAAACGAGTGCTGTAATAAATTACAGATTTATAACAGCGCTTTTTTTAAAAAAGCGCTGTGGTTTATAAACATTTTTAACAGCGGCTTATTTATTATTAAGCGCTGTTAAAAATGTCTATAAACAACAACGCTTTTTTTAGAAAGCGCTGTTATAAATCGGAGATTTACAACAGCACTCGTTTCAACAGCGCTTAAGAAAAAGCGCTGTTATTTAGTTTATTTTTTACAGCGCTTAAATTAAAAGCGCTGTTAAAAATAATTATTCACAATAATTAATATTTTTATTAATTAGAAATTTTAAATAATTCGAATATTAAATAATTCAAATTAAAGTGTTGTTAAATATTTCGCAATAAGATATTTATTATAATATTTTCGGGGATTAGAAAAAACTGTTTTTGAAATTTAATAATAATTAAACCTGCTTTAAAAGGCAATTAATTTTATTTAAATCGTAATAGTACAATGAAATTGAAATCGATTTTAACTTTCGATTTTTTACTAAAACCCTAGCCTTCTTCGTGCTGAATTTGTCTCGGTGCTCGTCTTGAATTTGTCACATTCCCTTCGACATTATCACAAAATTCGACAAATCTGCAAGAAAATAATAGTGTTAAAATCATAGTGTTAATATAAAACGAAACAAAACATAAAAGAGTATCCTTACTCGAATCGGTGAAGAACACTAAAGCTCAACAAAAAGGTGTTTATCCTAACTCGAATCGGTGAAGAACTAAAATAATTTGACACAAAAATTTCAATGTAAAGTTTCATATATATAGAAAGATTGTAGCGGGAAGTTTGGGCGCGTAATTAAAAATTCCGAAATTTTAAATATGGAATGTGGACTGTTAGATTATTTTAAGCAACGATTGGGATTAAAATCTGTGCGAAACTGAGCCGACCAATCACGTCATTTCTCTCTTTAACAGCGCTTAAATATTTTAAACGCTGTTAAAGAGTATTTTTTTAAAGTAAATCGAATTAAAAAAACTTACAACAGCGCTTATCATGTTTAAGCGCTGTCGTATAATATTTACAACAGCGCTTAAACATAATAAGCGCTGTTGTAAACCGTTGATATTTGTTTTGTTTTTTTTAGAATTTATTGATTTGTAAAAAACAAATTTAGTTGAAAATTTGATTTATGAAGCTAATAACTCATTTACTTCAAAAATAATTATTTACTTGCATTTTTGTTGTGTTTTGATTAATGAAAAGTATAGTTGATCAAAATGTACATTGTTCAACCTATTGCTTAGTAAAGAGACACATTACAAATTTTCAAATGACAACGATTTCAAATGCTTATATATGTTCTCATGATATTTTAATAAATTGAATGTTACTTATTGAGTTTTTAAATTCTTAACTCAACAACACCTTTAAAATATATAACCTAATTTTTTAAACTTAAAAATACTAAAAAGATGTCTTTTACAGCGCTTTTACAAGAAATAAGCGCTGTAATATATAAAATTTTTGATTTAAAATTATTAATTATGAATTTACAGCGCTTATTTTAATTTAAACGCTGTAAAAAGTAATTAATTTATTATTAATTTTAATATATATTACAGCGTTTATCTATTTAAACGCTGTTATAATTAGGGTTTGGATTTAGGGGTTAGGGTTCGGGGTTCAGGGTTTAGAACCCTAATTACGACAGCGCTTTTTTTAAATTAAACGCTGTTAAAAGTTATTATTTTATTATTAATTTTAATATATATTACAGCGTTTATTTATTTAAACGCTGTTATAATTAGGGTTTGAATTAAGGGTTAGGGTTCGGGGTTCAGGGTTTAGAACCCTAATTACGACAGCGCATTTTTAAATTAAACGCTGTTATAAATCAATTTATTATTTGAAACATGATAAATTAGTCATAATATATACACCTCCAAGCACAATAGTTGCCAACATCACTTGGACAAAATATTACTATGCATGCCATCCCTCCCAAGCATATATACATGCCTCTCTCAAGCATATATACATGCATCCCTCCCAAGCATATATACATGCATCCCTCCCAAGCATATATACATGCCATCCCTCTAAGCATATATACATGTCATCCCTCCCAAGCATACATGCCATCACTCCCAAGCATACATCCCTCTCAAGTTCAACTAGCATTTTAACTAATGTTCTAAATCAGAAAACTTCAAAATCAACTGTCTAACAATAATAACTACGTTTCCTTATATAGGGAAACAACAAAAAACATAGAAACAAAAATAATAAAATATTTGAAAATAATGGAAAAATACTAAAAATTCGAAATAAAATAGTAAATGATCGAATTTGCCCAACAAAGACCATTTTGTTTGTCCGGCTCGTCGTTCTCTTCGAAACGATATATTATGGGTCCAATTCTGACATCGGGAGCTCAAAAACTGCTAAGTTAAGTTAAACGATATAACGTGCACCTTCTTACAGTGATTCATTTTATTCCAAAATTCAGCATCCTCTGTTCTGTATCAAGGGCTTTAATAAGTTAAGTTAAAAACCAGCGTATTATTATTTTTACTTAGTTTCAAAAAATTTAAATAAAATTATTTTTAGACAGCGCTTTTATGAAAAGGCGCTGCGTTAAACATTTGACAGCGCTTTTTATATAAGCGCTGTTTTAATTAGTATTTTTAACAGCGCTTTTTTGGAAATGCTGTGTTAAATATATTTACTTAAGACAGCGCCTAATAATATAAGCGCTATTGTATATTTTATACAGCGTTTTCTTAAGAAGCGCTGTGTTAAATACATTTATTACAGCGCTTTATATTTAAAGCGCTGTGAAATATCTAATTTTTTTAACAGCGCTTAATAACAAGCGCTGTTGAAAATATAATCTGTACTAGTGTAAAAGTGTTTACAAACAACAATGCTTTTTATAAAAAAGCGCTGTAATATGTTATTGACATACAACAACACTCGAATTAACAGCGCTTCAAGAAGCGCTGTTAAAGGGCCAAAAAAACGATGTTAAACAACTAATCTGTAATAGTGGGAATTCTTATTTCTCTATTCTAGCTTTAGATCCTCTATGACTAAGTTTCTAAAATCATTATGATCAAAACATGCTTTTTTAAAAATGTTCGTACTTCACCATTAATAAGTCATTAATGATATATATATATAAATAATAAAAGGCATAATAATTTATGTCAATCACATCCATTATATTGTTTAACCTTGGGGCTTAAAATGATGCGAAGTGTTCATTTTAATATTGGTTTTTACCGAAATCTAACCCCATGGAATGAAACGTAGTAAACAACTGCAATTTGTACAAAAATTACAAACTACACTATTTTGCATTATTATGAAATTTTTTGACAGAAATAAATGTGTACAATGAATTAAATGTCACTTAATTAATGCAATTCCCAACTTTGATAATACCTTAGTTATCTAAATAACACATTCTGAGTGAAACATGCTATATATTGTAAAATTTGAAATGCAAATTAATCAAAAGAATCATGTTTCGCAATTTTGTGTCTGTCAATAGTGTTAGAATTTTAATTCTAATACTTTTTATCACTACAGCCTCAAGTTTCATGTACCTTCGGAACATATCAATTGATGATGTTTGTGCAAAAACAACTTTTATTGAATATTGCAAACAAGTTTTCAATTCCGAATCTGAAAGCGTCGGAGCAGACATTTATAATCTTGGTATTATAATTATAAACCTTGTGCAACGTAATGTTTCTGCAAGCATGAAAGAAATTTCTCATATGGAAAAAAACAGACAATATCATTATCATTGGGAAAAATTGCGTGGGTGCTTACGAAGTTACGAAGCAGTAGGGTTCAGAATGCCAACATCAACGATTAAGTGGCGTGAATGGAAGCCTCATATCGTAAACTTTTTGGCAACAAAAAGCATTTACAGTTTACGTGCATGTAAACAACAATTTACAAATGACAATTTTCCTTTAGAACCAAATAATGTTAATGCGACACGATTATTGCAAATTGTTGTGGCAGTGTGTGAAGTCGCAATGACACATCTCAATCGTTGAATTTTAGAATGAAATGTAATTAATTTATATTTTATACTAAATATTTAATAAAGATTGATAATACGCTTGATATAGAAAAAACGTACACATTAAATCTTAAATGTAATGTTAAGGAAATGTGTTATTAGAGATATTGCGAATACTATCATTATTGAATAAATTTTGATTTATTCACTAGTTAATATTGAGAATCATCAATCCAACATTTTATGATTTTTAGAGCTATTTCCTAAATTTTGTTTATACAATTTTCATATGAACCGCTTGCGGACTGAGAAAACTAGGTTACAATATTTTTCTATGTGAGTGAGACATAATTTGAACATAAGTAGTGAAAATATTAAACTTAGTAAATAGACAAAAGTTCTAACAGAATGTGTATATTTTGTAAGACGTTGAAACATAATTTTGATTGTTGATAATAATACTTTAACATATTAGATTTTAATTAAAATAAACACCGAATTTATTATGATCTAATTTTGTCAATCCAAATTTATTATTCTATTCTCATGATTTTTTACCCTTAATTAATAAAATAAATGACCATATTATTATTTTATTTTAAAATATAAATTGGATACATGCCCAGTGGCGTATCCAGCCACTCATGTTAGGGGGGCAAAAAATGAGGTATCCGGGATTCGATCCATGGATGAGCAGGGTACAAGCATCAATCAGACTACTTGTTGCAGCTGTATCCATAACAAATCCTATATATATAATATCTGGTTTTTCAGGATTAGGGGGGCCAAAGGACCCTGCCAGCCCCCCTTAGATCCGCCCCTGTACATGCCCTATCTCCATAAACACTGTCCATTCACTTTCGTTTTAAAGTTTTATCTATGATAGAAATACCAAGTTGTCATAATCGATCATTCATCTACTTGTTCACATATCCACATGATATCATCTTGTCAATTGTAGATTAAAGGATTAAATGATTTAGATTACAAGTTGAAAAAAAAGAACAAATATATATTTGCGTTATTGCTGGACACAATTTCAATCGTTGTTTATTGAATAAAACTGATAAGATTAAATCTAAAATAATCATCAAATCCACCATCCGTAATTTTTACAAATTTAACCATCTAATTTAAGAAAAAATAATTATATCGTTCATCAGATTAAATCGTCTCCATAGATTATAATTGCATATGGTAGTAAAACATAGCTTCGGATATTAAAGTGCATGTTAGATATATTTATGAGGAGAGAGGTTAATGATGAATTCGATGGAGAGAGTGTTATGTTGATTTTTTAGTATTATTTTGTAGGAATTTTTTTGAGTGAGACATACTTTTATTTGTAGGATTGAATACCATCATTTCAATCATTAATTTTTATTCCTCCAATGGTAAATATTGATAGTAACTGATCCCAACTGCGGATCCGGATCCCGTACGGCCTACAACCATATACAGCCAAAACATAAAATTTAAAAATTAAAATTAATTGATAAAACGACGTAGTTTTGTTTAAAATTAATTCAAAACTATGCATTTTACTAAAACCCAGAATTAAAATTTCTGAACCCTTTTCAAAACGACGTAGTTTTTGATATCTAATAAATCAAAACTGCGTCATTTTACATTTAGCTGTAATATGTTGTACGCAGCACATGATCCAAATCCCCCAACTACTTGTTTATTTTGAAAATTCAACAATTTATTTGTAATTAAAAATCAATTTAATCTTAACTGTTAGATCAACAAAATAACAATTGATATTATGTCCTCATGTCTTACAAAAATTTAATATTCTTCTACACCTAACTATGATTTGTTTATTATATATGTTCGATTATAAGATGGATAGTGCTAAGAATGTAGATGATAATCTTGATGATTTTCTGCTTGTGACTTTGCAATTGAATGATACTGAGTTTGCTGTAGATGAAAAGAGTCTTGTTATGATTTTAATGAATCCTTCGCCTAATAATAATCAAGCTGTTTAAAATGCATTTCAGTATATTGGTACTCTGCCCTCTAATGATGTGTTGTGTAATGCCATAAAACCTAAGGAATTAGAAATTAAAAACCTAAAACTTAAGAGTAGTTCTGGATTTGTTAAAAATAAGAATAAGAACCAAACTGATAAGCTTAAGGCTAACAACAACAAAGATAAAAATGGTAACGGAGATAAGGCTAAAGAACAAACTGGTCAGAAAAAAACTAGGAAGTGTAATTTCTGTGGTAAGGTAGGTCACCTTAAGAAAAATTGTTTAAGTGGAAAAAGAAAAAGAAAACTGAAACTGCTAATGAAAATAATTTAGCTGCTAGCTCAGGGAATGAAAATGAGTGCGCTGAGGTTTTATCTGTGACTGATAGAACTTTTTTTGAATCTTGGTTGTTAGATTCTGGTTGTACATATCATATGAGTCCTAATAGATCATGATTTTATAATTTGTCACCTTTGAATGATGAGCATGTTTACATGGGTAATGTATGTGATGTGCCTGGTATATGAAATGTTAGATTAAAACTTAGTAATGATATTACATTAACTAAAGATAGATATATCCCTAGTTTAAAAAGGAACCTAATCTCCTGGGTGCTCTTGATGATGTTGGGTGTGTACGTAAAACTGAAAATGGTAGCATGAACATTTATAAAAGTAATAAATTGGTTTGTATATACTTGATGGTGCGTGTTGTAATGCTGCTGTGTCTGACTTTGATAGCTGTGTAGCTTGGCATTTAAGGTTAGGACATATTAATTTAAAAGGCTTACTGAGTTAAATAAACAAGGCATGCTAAATAATTGCTGTGAAATTAATCTGCCAGTTTGTGAGTGTTGTGTGCTTGCTAAACAACATAGGCTTAAGTTTGGGCATGGTAGGCATCTATCTAAGACTGTGTTAGAATACATTCATGCTATTTGTGGGGAAGTGAAAAATATGAGTCTCATGGGCTGGTAAATACTTTCTGTGCTTAGTTGATGACTTCTCTAGGATGGTTTGGATTTTCTGTTAAAAGCTAAAGATGAAGCATTAATTAAGTTTATGGAATGGAAATCACTAGAAGAAAATCAAACTAATACTAAGGTTAAAACACTTAGGATTGATAATGGACTTGAGTTCGTAATGCTGAGTTTGATGGTTTTTGTGCTGATTGTGTGTATTAAGACATATAACAGTCAGGTTCACCCCTTAGCAAAATGGTGTTGTTGAGAGGATGAACAAGACTTTGTTAGAAAGGTAAGAGCATTGCTCTTTACCTGGGTTGTCTAAGGCCTTCTGGGGAGAAGCCTTAGCAACTGCCACATATCTTGTTAATAGAATTCCAAATAGAACCTTGAATTCAAATGTCCTGTAGAGAAATACACTGTAGGAAACCTGATTTTTCACATCTTGGAATTTTTGGCTGCTTTGCTTATGCTCATGTTAAAAATGGTAAATTAAATCCTAGGTCTATTAGATGTATAATCCTAGGATATCAAACAAGAGTTAACGCATATATGACGTGGGATAGGGACTCACCTGGTGTAAAGATAGTTATTAGTAGGGATGTTGTATTTAATGAGAACGATTTCAATTATAAAACTGAGGCTAGACCTGCAAAACCATCTGACCATGTAGAACAACTTGATAGTACCTCAATTGAGGTGGAGCCTAATATGTTGACTGATAACAGAATGGACCAAGGTCAGGTGGAGGATATCCCACCTGATCCTGGTCTAGGGTTAGAGGACCTGTAAATTATAGGCAGGCTATGAGTTCTAGAGATAAAAATAAATGGATAGAGGTTATGGATGAGGAAATGAACTCAGGAAAGGTTAATAAAACTTGGGAACTTGTTAAAAACCTAAGGAACATAAGCTGGTACAACGTAGATGGTTGTATAAGATTAAGGAAGACCAATCTGAGGCTGACCCTCCTAGTTACAAGGCAAGGCTTGTAGCTAAGGATTATACTCTGAGGGAAGACGTTGATTACAACGAGATATTTTCTCCTGTTGTCAAATTTAAAAGGGTTAATTCCAGATGACCACCGTTATTTTATGCCATTTTCCACAAAACCACCTGTATATTGTAATAGTACATTCGACCACCTTTATAATTACTGACATTTCCAAAGAACTACCTCAGTTAATGGAGAGGTGATTAAATGGAAACCAAAGTGATTATAAAGGTGGTGAAGTGGACACTTATTTATTATAGAGGTGGTGTATTGTAATATATTAAAAATTTAATATATTTAATGGAAAATTTGACGGAACAGTGATAAGTGGTTGTTTGGGAACGTCAAATGTTATACGGGTGGTCGAATGTAATATTACAATATAAGGGTGGTAGCGTGGAATATGGCCTATTATGCAGGTGGTCATCTGTAATTAACCCAATTTAAAACAATCAGAATAATGCTAGTCGTGGCAGCAAGCAATAATTTGGAAATAGAATAATTAGATGTTAAGACTGCCTTCTTGCATGGTGAACTAGATGAAAAGATTTATATGTGCCAACCTGAGGGTTATGTAGATGGTAAATATGCTGATCAAGTATGTTTGCTGAAAAAAGGGTTGAAACAATCACCTAGGCAGTGGTATTTGAAAATTTGATGCATTTGTGACTAGTATAAGCTTTACTAGAAGTGTATTTGATGCTTTTTTTGTTTTTCATCAGGAAAAGATTGCCCTGTATATCTGCTATTGTATGTGGATGACATGCTGATTATGAGTAGTAGCATGACTAAGATTTCTGAGTTAAAAAGAAAATTGAATACTGTTTTTGACATGAAAGATTTAGGACATAATAGAAAAATACTTGGCATGATTATTAATAGAGATAGGAGTAAGAATAAGTTGGAACTTCATCAGAAACCTTATTTAGAAAGATAAGTTTCTAGATTCGATGATATGAATTGCAAATCTGTGTCTCTGCCTATTGCTCCCCATGTTGTGTTAAGTAAGGCTCATTGTCCTAAGACTGAATCTGAAATGATTGATATGGAATGTGTGTCGTATGCTAATGCTATAGATTCTGTTATGTATGCCAAGATAAGTACTCGTCATGATTTATCATTTTCTATCTCACTATTAAGTAGATACATGTATAACTCTGGCAATGAACACTGGATTGCTTTAAAATGGGTTATTTCATATATTGCTAGTACTATTGATGTGGGATTGATGTATGGTAACGGGGTAAAATGGCTGTGAATTAAAAGGTTATGTTGAATCTGATTTTGCAAGTGATAGGGATAGTGGGAAGTCAAATACTGTTGTATTTACTCTAAGTGACAATTGCATATCTTGGAAATCTCAGTTACAACCTCTTGTTGCACTTTCTACTACTGAATCTGAATATGTTGCAATTTGTGATGCGTGTAAAGAAGTTGTTTGTTTGAAGGGTTTGCTGAGTGAAGCTTGGTTGTTGGATAAAACTGTTATTTTTTATTCTGATAGTCAGATTGCTATTCATTTAAGTAAAAACCTTGTTTACCATGAAAGGACTAAACATGTTGATGTTAAGTTTCATTATATTCGTGAGTTATTGCTTTCTTGTGAATTGTATCTTGTTAAAGTTCCTACTGCTGATAATCCAACAGATATGTGAACAAAGGTTGTTAAGTTCAAGCATTGCTTGAAACTTCTTCATATTGAGTAACTGCAATTACCGAGTGATGAAGGAGAAATCGGGATTCACTATACGAAGGTTCTTCAATGGAGCAGCCAATAATAAGGATGGATTGAGGCTGGATGAAGGGAATGACCTTAGTTGTTGTTGAAAGGTTTGTTGTTATACTGAGAAAGTTAGAATTGCTGCTTCAGGTGGAGGTTCGTTTGATAATGAAGCAACAATGCTTCAAAGGGTTGAATCTAGTTCAAGTAATGAGTTGATTATGGCACTGAGGAGTCCAGCCCAGTTGGCAGATCAGATGTGACGAGGATCCATCTCAGTTAGGTGAACCAATACATGCGTCTCCCCAGATCTAATCACGCATTACGTGTGTCTGTTGCTAGGTTCAGTTGTTTGAGCATAGTTAGGTTTCTGAGAGAAGTGTGGGTATTTGTACTCTGTGAATTGAATGTTTCCGGCAACTCACTGGCGGTATAGTGGATTACTGAGCCTTAGAGCTCAACGAGGAGTAAAGCTTTATTTAGAGCATACAACCCCGGTAAAATCGTTGTGTGCAATCCTTTACTATTGTTCTTTAAGTTCTTTGTATTGCTTTGATAATTTAGTTCTCGAGCTAAATTATCAAAGCTAGAATATTAGTTATAGGACAGATTCAAGATATCTTGAGTCACTATAGTTAATTTTATTTTTAGGTAGAAAAGAGTGTTATTTTATTCAACTGTGAATTTTGAAGTTGTTGATTGACAAAATTTCCTTCAACATTTTTTGAAACAAGGAGGGAAGGTTTGAATTGAAAGTAAAAAAGTGCGACAAAAAGTGGAGCAAGAAACAGAGCACATAATCAAGAGTGTCTCTCTTTAGGCGTATATCCCACTTTTACTTTCATTTTGTTGTCGTCATATTAGTCTTTCCAACGATACTATGATAAACAAAGTACGTGCATCGGATTCAATGATAACTAAGACAAGCCAACCGAAAACACCTACACATAACACAACATTGATCGAAGCAAGCTTCTCTGTGAAACTATTGATGTTGCTGCCTGTTTAACAATCCCCAGTTGACACTCAGAATTTATACAAAAATTGAAAACTGGGGTTTGAATTTCAATAAAGATGAGATATTTTTCTGGGAAAATAAAATAAAAACATTGAATCGACAAACCCAACAAACAAAATTTAAATAATAAAGCAGATCAGTCAGTTTCTGATAACAGTAAAGCTGCTGCTGCTGCTGCTGCCTAATTTGGTCGAAAACCCAGTGATAAGAAGCTCATACAGCCCTCTAAGATTGAGTTCAGATTTAAAACATTTGCCCATTTTGATTTTGCTGATCCTCAGCTTGCTGCTACTGTTGGTATCAGATTCCTCATTGTCTCCGAGATTCATCACTAATTCATTGTACGGCGTCAGTAACAAACCTTCCATATCTTCCTCGATGATCGTTGCAAGTTTTGATTGAAGAATTTCATCAATGTCTTTTTGGGACTCGGTGCGGAGACATTTACGGCCGGAGCAGGGGACGCCACACCAGTCCTTTAGATAGATCCTACGCATCGGAACAATTTGATCAAAAGATCAATCAGAGAAATGAAAATGTGGTATTGGAATGATCTGTTTTTTTGGTTTGGTTGGAGTTGGATGGATGATCAGGTGAAGTAGCTGTACAACGGTTGGGTTGGGTTGGGTTTGGATTGGATTATGATAAGATGGTTGTTGTCTGGTTTTTTGTGTTAATGAGAATTTATGTTTTTATTTATTGATTAGACCTAACCAAATAGTGACCCGCCTCGCAATCAATAATGTTTAAATTCCCCGTACAATACAGCTCAGCCTGTAACATTCATTTGCATTTGGAAAGGGATATAATAGAGTGAATGTTTGATGTTCCGATACAAAAACTATTAATTTCATTCTTATAACTTAATGAAAATAATTGTATATGATGAAATACGGATAAGTCAGATAATCTAAAATATGAAAGGAATTATCAACAAAAATAACTAAAAATTATCAACACTTTTTGATGCCGTCAAAATTTTAGGCCTTTTGAGTTTTCAATTTATTAGTTTTTTAATTAGTTTTAGAGTTTCTATACAAACTTGTTTTTATTATTTTGTCATAAACATTCAATAAAAATTAGGGATAATTATAAAAAACCACCCTCATAATAGGGGGTTTTTCACGGAACCACCCTTCTAATGTGATATTACAGTAAACCACCTCTTTTTTCAATTCCGTTATCATTTAACCACCTCTATTCCGTCAGATATTCCGTTAAGTATTTTAAAATTTGAGTATAATAGTATTATTTTTATTATAATACACCACCCGTATAATAAATAAATTTTCACTTCACCACCTCTATAATCATTTCCGTTATCACTTCACCACCTCTGTTAACGGAGAGGTGGTTAAATGATAACGGAGTAGAAAAAGAAGTGGTTTACTGTAATATCACATTATAAGGGTGGTGCCGTGATAAACGCCCTATTATGAAGGTGGTTTTTCGTAATTAACCCTAAAAATTAAGATTTCTCTTACCTCTCAAGTTGACGATCTTTGATTTTTAATTTTTCTGTATTTTGCGCAATCAACGAATTATAAACTTATCTATTATAACTTCTCGACATTCTCTGGAATCAATAAGATTTTGACACTTATAGTTCTTGTTGGTCCACTCCATTACATTAGATTGATGTCAATTTCACTCGCTCCTGTAATTAAGTCACACTGAACACAAATGAGAGAATTCACCGATGCATCCTCAGAGATTCTTGAGTTGTTGAGAGTTAATGTTGATTTGCGTACAAATACACTAATTTGTGTAAACAATTGGAACTTGTAACCCACCGATTGGATGATTTATTGGTAAGGGGCGATGATAGTGTGATGCTCTTAAGATGTCAATAGAATATTAAAAGCTTTAATTTTTTTGAAAATGGTGTTTTAGTGAAGTATTTTGTAAATTACATAGTTCAACGAGAACATATTTTAAAATGAAAATTTAGAAATAATGTAAAAATTAAAATCTAACATTTTTTTTAAATATTAATCATTTTTAGTCATTTCAAATCAATGCATCTCATAAATGGATTATTTTAAAGTGCATTACAGTATTTAATTTATATAATTTATTTTAATATTTAAATTATTAGACATAAAAAGTGTATCGATAGATATTATATATGTGCATCAATTTTTAAAAATTTGTAATAAAAGTGCATCTCTAGAAATATAAAAATGCATCAAAAGTTAGAAAAATTGTATGTGCAATGCACTCTTTCTTAAAATATTGTAATGCAATTTTAAAAAAATCTTTCAGCATTTTCAATAAATCATTAATGGATAAAAATAATGAACTGACTATTGTGCCCTTTATATTAATTAATAATAGTGATGATCATATTAATAATATTATTAATCATATCTATTTAATTGTTAGTTAGTGTGGTTTGTGGTGATTCTAAGTTTTTATTTTTAAAAGTGATTTATACTGAAACCATACCTGATATACATAATTTATTTAAAAATATTGGTCTGGTATATTGGTGCGGTGTGTGTGGGCAGAACGTTAAAATTTGGATTTGGAACAACATGAATTACAAACTGGGTAGTAGGGAGAACTCTCCAAATTTTATTCATTTTCAAAAGCTTTTACTCATACAAGGAAAATTTGTATAAATAGAAAAAGAAAACCCAAACAAATAAGAAAAGAAAAAACCCTATTAGGAAAAGAAATACTAACTATAAATATGACCCAAAAGGCCTTCCCTTCGAAGAAAAAAATATTCCCTTCCCAGTAAGCCTAAGCTTGTTTGACAGTTTGTAAAACTGGTTGTTTTATTATAAGAGGAGGTTACGAGCCGTCTTAGGACACATGAAAGAAAACATAGACTGATTCACCTCACTTCAGCAACATACTGAAGGAAACGTGTCCTACAATAATAAAACAACAGATGTCATATTTGGGATGGGAAATGTATTTTTTAAGATAATATCACTATTGACAATGTAAATATGAGATGTTAAGTGTTTTGCAATTATGCCAAAAAGGTAAAAATAAAGTCACCTTTATTGTTGATGCTCGTGTGGTTGAGTTTTTGATACAAGATGTTGATACCGAAAGGCAGAACCTTGGAGGATATGACCTAACAAAACTCATAACAAGCGGTCTTCCTAAGAACTTTTGGGAAGAGGCACTAAATTCAGCATGTTATATTCTTAACCAATCGTATCTCAGAAAGGGACTTGACAAGACTCCCTACAAGTTGATGAGGGGATGACAACCCAATGTGTCACATCAAAGAGCTTCGTAGCGATAAAAGTGTACATTCACAATAATGGAAAGGACAATTTGGAAAAGTTTGAACACATGAACAATAAAGTAACCTTCACAGGCTACGCCTCCCAAAGAAGGGCCTACGAAGTGTACAATCTACGTTGAAAGATGGAGAAAGCATCCAAGTTTGATGAAGAGGTTATGGTAGGCGATCTCCTCAAGGACAAAGGACAGACAGCTTTGCACAATGAATAAGAGTTATCTTTGAATGAGAAAACTCCTGAGGACGGACATGAAGAAGCCCTCATTGAACCACTGCAAAATGACGCAGACATGGACTCAAGGGGAATTGAATAAGGAGGGATTAATGAGAAAATTCAAGAAGAAGTTTAGATCCCTAATCAGATACATTCTCTTCATGAAGATGATGAAGACGCAGAACGACCTAACGAGAAAACTCAAGGGGACTGATTCACCAAACTCTCTTTAAATATATGGAAGGGAAGCTACTTTAGTACAAAAAAATTACGTTAACGATATTATTTTTTGTTCCACTTATAATGTCATGGTGAAGAAATTTACAGATCTTATGTCTAGTGAATATAAGATGAGCATCAGAGGAGAAGTGAAATTCTTTCCGAGACTTCGGGTTTTGTAGAGAAAGACGAAATTCGCAATCATCAACAGAAGTATCTAAGGGAGTGACATCGCGTCTTTTACACGAAAAATCTTTCTTCATAAACCTACTAAACACTAGTATAGCAATAAGTAGGATCGAACCCAAGATAAAGTAATCTAGTCTAAGAGTTTGTACTAGTAATTCTAAAAGGGGGTTTTGCAAGATTGTTTGATAGCTAACTACTAAGGGATTTACTAATGAATAAGAAACGAAGTTCACAGAATCTCGTAACAACCATAATTCATTGACCAGACATGCATCAATCAAGCTAATTATAATTGTCCTAATTAGGTAGCCTAGCTAGAGATCTTGCCTAATTCTAGTTCTATCTCCTATTACCCGCAAGAGTTTCAAGAAGATGTAACAATTACCTATTTAAAATACCACAACATGATTAGTTACAACACTTTTATATTTAAAGCGTTGTTGTAAGCTTTCCGAGACATGAGTAGTTAAATCAGATGCACACAGATTAATATCTCAACCGTTGTTCTTATTCAATTCAACTATCCTCATACGTTAAAAATGTTTCGAAATTTATGTTTTCTGGCTACCAAACCTCCTATATAATTTCAGATTCATCATAATTAACGAGCGTCTTGTCCTTTTCTCCACAACCTCCCACTCCGAGTAATCTCCCAGCTGTAACTTCTTTCATTCAACTTTAATTTGAATTTTATTTTTTTATTGTTTTGTTTTAGCTATTATTTTCGGATGCTTAACCATGACATGAAGGGACATGAGTCTAGGTATAGCAAAGAGTCACATCATGAAGTTTAAAGACGTCCATGCCATGAAGTTTAGGGTTAGTCCATTGATAGAGCACAGTTTAGGGACATAAGTCCTTTACATTGCTTATATTCTAACATATTTCAGGATAAGATTACGCTTTTGGTGTAGTTTTGTATCTCGGGTTCAAAAGAAGAGTTAGAATAAAAACGCAACAAGAAGGCTGAAATTCAGAGCAAAAGACAACAACTTGACAACAAATGACAGAAGACCACTAGCGCGCGAGCACTATGGCGCGCGAGTGTGGGTCGCGCAGAAGACAGCAGACTGATGATGTCAGCAGACTGATAATGTCAGCAGACAGCGAAAGATCAGGAGCGATGACGTCATCACGCGCGAAGAATATTTTTAAGTTCGGTTTTTGGGGATTACATATTTCCTAAGCTGATTTTTAGAGATAATGAAGATTTCCTACAAATATTCTTGCCTAAATATTCATGGAAACCCTAGGAGGCAAAGACTATAAATACAAAGCTTCATGGAAATCACAAGTATGCACGCAGAAGGGACCAGACGGCTCAGAGCAGAATTCCGATTTAGCCGTGCGCGCGAGCTGTCACGCGAGCCTGCCGACGCACCACATCAGATTTGTCTTGTTATTTTAGTTGTCATATAATTATTCTTGAGATGTATCCATTCAGTATGTCTAGCTAACTTACTGAATTCGGTTTGGATTTGAATCTATGAATTATATGTTTTGAGGTCTTGTTCTTAAATTGCATGATAAAGTTTAGTATTATTATTCCGAACTCAATTGCATGATAATTAGGTTAGACAATTAAGCGAAGCCTTGCACCGCAGACTTAGTTGTAGAATCTATTATCTATAGTTAAACTATCAGAAGTACGTGACTGTGAATGATAAGAGTAACACTAGAATAGGCAGTAGCTACCTTGACCGGATTCGTTATTGACTAGACTAGGTTGAATAATAATATCATACGGACCTTGACCGGAATGTATGTGTAGGTTATTAAGCTGTGACAGGACCTTAACCTACGTGGACAGTATGTCATGTATCATTAGTGACCGAGGATAAACATAGAAATTCATAGTGAAGAATCTAAACCGAGCTCATCTCTTGCATCTTTAATCTAAACGGCTAGAGAAGTTTTCTTTTCCTTTTTCTTTTTGTTATTTACTTTTCGTTTCTCTTAAATAAAAAATCTAAAAAAAAATTAGTTACGTTTAATATAGCTGTTGTTTTTGTTTTGCATGGAAGATTTTGGTGAAAACAGTGTAATCGGCAGAAGACGAGAAACTCCAGACGCGCCAGTGCGCAATGCTGAAAATATCTTTGCTCGCTTACACCCAGCTGAACTCGAAGTAATCAGAAGAGAAGTACGCAGAGACTTAGAGTTCAGAATGGATGTTGAACTACCCAGAAACGACAATAAGCTAAATGACAACGTGGATGTACGCGCGCCACCACCTGTCGCGCACGTACCTGCTCAACCTGTGGCGCGACGCACCATCAAAGAGATGTTGCTCCTCAAGCGTTAATCCCATGGTGCATCGTGCTACCTCCAGATGGTCACTTTGACTGGACAGCTTGTTCACTACATACCAAAGTTCCATGGTATGGCTAGTGAAAACCCAGTAAACACGTACGAGAGTTCGCGGCCATTGCGAAACATGAGGAATGGGAACGAGGATCCTGAGTTGCTGAAGTTGAGAGCTTTCCCATTCTCTTATGTGATTCAGCTCGACAATGGTTGATGGGGCTAGCTCCGGGTTCAATAAGGACATGGCCCGAGTTACAAGAACGGTTTCTAGAAATTTATCCCGCGGCCAAGTATCATTACTACGAGAGAGCTAGCTGCCCGAAACAGTTGCATGGAGAGTCACTATCAGAGTATTACGAGCGGTTCAGGGAACTTGAAGCGAACTGCTACAATCACGGACTCCCGCAACATGTACTGATCGAGAACTTCCTCAACGGATTAACTGAGATGGAACTCAGGTTGTTGAATGCTTGCGCAGGAGGCAACGTGAGGAATATGTACCCAGAGGATGTTTGGAAGCTGATAGAAGACACTGCGGACCAAGTCAGATATCAAGTGTCTCTAGAGAACAACCGCACCAGATCACTGCATCAAGTAGACGTAACCGGAGAGATAAAGAATTGAAGGATATGATGCAGAAACTGATGATGAAACAGAGCGCCGATACAAGACCTGCGAATTCTGTCACGCCACAGACCATCTGACAGACGCATGCCCCTCCCTATTCGAAGAACACGCAGATGTTAATGCAGTAGGAGGATGGAATAATGGACAAGCTAGGCAAGGACAGCCTAGATTCGGCTTAGCAGAGAATGGGTTTAGTTGGAAGAATGAGCAGAATTTCCAAAGACCGCGCGCTGACTGGCGCGCGCAACCTAATGCACCCACTGGCGCGCGACCTTACGCACCAGTGACTTCCTACAACCCACCACACAGACGCACTGAAGGACAAACGCAGAATACTCAACCACCCAAGAAGTCATTAGAGGAAATAGTTAGTCAGTTGGCCGAAACAGTAAGCAAGAACCAGGAGCAGAACGAGAAGCGTTTCGCTCTGATTGAAAATCAGTTAACACAAATCTCTGAAACCGTAACTGAGATCTCAAACAACAGGAAAGCAGCGAAAGCCAGAGTGCAGAATGGTGTCAACGCAGTATTACTTAGATCAGGAAAGGAAACATCGGGTGCGCCAGAGACCACTCGCGCCAAGAAAAGCGCGCACGCGCAGAGTAATAGTTCACCGCCAGAATCAAGCGCACCAGTTGCAGGGACAGAGGACCAATCTAGCAGCAACGTACCACTTCCTTTCCCTGCCCAGAGCAATAAGCCTAAGAAAACCGAGCTAGATCAAGAGCTATATGACCTGTTCAGCAAGGTGGAAATCAACATTCCACTTATAGATGCACTGAAACAAATCCCTAGGTATGCGAAATTTCTCAAGGATTTATGCACAAACAGAAGAAGAAAGGGAGGAAAGAAAGAGCAAGTGCAGCTGAACGCTAACGCCTCTGCAATCGTGCAACACAAGGTACCACCTAAATGCCGAGATCCAGGTACGTTCACTATACCATGTACCATAGGTAATTCTGTAGTAGATAATTGCATGATAGACTTAGGGGCATCCATAAATGTTCTACCCCATTCTTTATACACATCTCTCCGCATTGGACCACTAAAGCCCGCAGGGTTAACAATCCAACTAGCGGATCGGTCGTGCAAACAACCAGTGGGCATGGTTGAAGATGTACTAGTAAGGGTAGGAGAATTGGTGTTTCCAGCAGATTTTTATGTGTTAGAGATGGAAGGAAACGTCTCTGCCGACACTGCTCAAGTATTGCTTGGCCGACCCTTTTTGATGACCGCACGAACAAGAATCGACGTATGGAAAGGAACTCTTTCAATGGAAGTCGATGGTGAGGTCATACACTTCAATATATTCAAGGGCATGCAGTTTCCACCTGATGATTCTACAATAAACGCACTGGATATTATCGATGAAGCGGTGGAAGAGGAGCAGGCGCGCCAGACAACTGGCGCACTAGCAGACGCGCACGAAGAAGAAGGGAACACCAAGCGACGACTTGAGGTATCTTTTCTAGTACTGAATTATGTGTTGCTGACACGGCTGTCTCTCGTAACATACAGGAATCAAAGATCGTACTAAAGCAACTCCCAGAGCATCTGAAGTATGTGTTTTTGGATGATAATGCCGGTGATTATAAAGAATCAGCTGGAACCTGCGCAAGAAGCGCGTCTAGTAGAAGTCTTGCGCAACAACAGGCGCGCAATCGGATGGACATTGGATGACTTGCGCGGAATCAGCCCAGACGTATGCATGCATCGAATTCTGTTAGAAGATGGAGCCAAACCATGCAGGGATGCCCAACGAAGACTTAACCCTATTATGATGGAGGTGGTACAGAAAGAGATCATAAGCTGCTGGACGCTGGAATCATTTATCCCATCTCTGATAGTAAGTGGGTAAGTCCGATACATGTTGTCCCAAAAAAGGTGGAATCACCGTAGAGGAGAACGCAGCAGGAGAACTAGTGCCCAAAGAATACAGACCGGTTGGCGCATGTGCATAGACTACCGGAAGCTGAACGCAGTGACGCGCAAGGATCACTTCCCCCTGCCGTTTATAGATCAGATGCTTGACCGATTGGCAGGTAAACCACATTACTGTTTCTTGGAATTTTCAGGATACAATCAGATTCCCATAGCTGCGGAAGACCAAGAAAAGACAACGTTCACATGCCCTTTCGGTACGTTTGCCTTTCCGGCGCATGTCTTTTGGATTATGCAACGCGCCAGGTACGTTCCAAAGGTTAGTAATGAGCATATTTTCGGACATGTTGGGTTCATGCATTGAGGTGTTTATGGACGACTTTACTGTGCATGGGAACACGTTTGATGAATGTCTGGAAAATTTAGATAAAGTCTTGAAACGTTGCATATCTAAGAACCTAGTCTTGAATTATGAAAAGTGTCACTTTATGGTCACGCATGGAGTAGTGCTAGGCCATATTGTCTCTAGAGAAGGGTTAAAGGTAGACAAAGCAAAAATTGATCTTATTGCTAGCTTGCCGTACCCCACTAATGTTAGAGAAATCAAATCTTTTTTAGGGCACGCTGGATTCTACAGACGTTTCATTCAAGATTTTTCTAAAATATCTACCCCATTGTCTAACCTCCTGCAAAAGGATGTAGTGTTTGACTTTACAGATGCCTGTCGCGCAGCGTTTGACGCACTGAAGCGCGCACTGACTAGCGCGCCAGTACTACAGGCGCCAGATTGGAACTACCATTCGAGTTGATGTGTGACGCGAGCGACTATGCTGTTGGCGCAGTACTTGGTCAGCGCAAGATAAGAAACCACACGCCATCTACTATGCCTCGCGCACACTGGACCCAGCGCAGCGGAACTACACTACCACAGAAAAAGAGTTACTAGCCATTGTGTTTGCCCTAGAGAAATTCCGTGCATACATATTAGGGGCCAAAGTCATCATATTCACGGATCACGCCGCACTAAGGTATTTAATGTCCAAGAAAGAAACTAAGCCGAGACTCATGCGTTGGTTGTTGCTTTTGCAGGAATTCGACATTGAAATCAAAGACAAAAAGGGCTCGGATAACACAGTAGCAGATCACCTTAGTCGAATAATCAGAGGAGGATCAGGGATCATTAAGGAGACATTCCCAGACGAGCACATAATGACGTTACAGGGTAAGGTACCGTGGTATGCGCACATTGTGAACTACCTGGTCACTGGTAAGTTCCCACCTACTTTTAACAAACCGCAACAGCTCCGATTGAAACATGATGCTAGACTGTACCTATGGGATGATCCGTACTTATTTAGAATAGGTCCAGATCAAATACTGAGACGTTGTATTCCAGATCATGAAATAGAGTCAGTTATAGCCTTTTGTCATGAACATGCATGTGGAGGCCACTTTGGTCCTAAACGAACTAGTAGGAAAATATTAGATTCTGGTTTTTATTGGCCACACGTGTTCAGAGACTCATACGCGCACTGCAAAAGTTGCGATAGATGTCAGCGCGCAGGTAACATATCGGCGCGCAACGAGATGCCTCAGATGCCTATCATGGTAGATGAGGTGTTCGATTTATGGGGGATTGACTTCATGGGTTATTTCCCTCCTTCATTCGGATTGGAATACATTCCGGTTAGTTTATGGAAAAGCATGCCACCTTCCAGTGGAATTAGAACACAAGGCATACTGGGCTTTGCGCACATGCAATTTGGATCTAGATAGTGCACAACGAGAGAGAACGTTGGACTTAAACGAGCTGGAAGAGCTGCGCACAGACGCATATGGCAGTACGCGCGACTACAAATTGCGCACCAAAATATATCACGATAAGTTTATTCTTCGTCGTTCTTTCAACATTGGTGATAAGGTTTTGTTATTCTCATCCCGTTTGAAGATCATGCCAGGAAAGTTGCGGAGTAGGTGGACCGGACCATTCACCATCACAAAGATCTTTGCACACGGAGCCGTCGAACTCGAAGATGAGAAGGATCATCACCGCTTCAAGGTGAACGGTCAGCGAATTAAGCAGTATCTTTCGGGGCCTATTCCACCAGCACAAGAGTTCGACCTTTCAGCACCAGGGGAGTTAGAGGAACCCGTCCATGACCCATCAGACACGCGCACCACAAACCGCGCGCGCAAAGAGACACGTCACAGAACCCGCGCGTCAACTCAATATGACATTGAAGAAATACCACGGCATTGACCAAACAAGGTATTGTCGAGCTAGCGACGTTAAACCACGACACTTCCGGGAGGTAACTCGTGCATTGCTATTGCCTTCTTTACTACTTGTGCATAACGTGAGGACACATTTTTGTTTAAGTGTGGGGGGGTAGTAGTACATTTATCTTAGGAGTAGGATTAAAAAATTTCATTTTTTAGTTAAGACAAACCGAATGTGAACACATCTCAAGAGGTAATTGCACGCGAGAAACACTGGCTTGCGCGACCTGTGTCCGCACTCGCGCACCTGTGCTAATTTGTGTATATATGACATATCCTGATTTTTTGATAATTTTTTCGAATTTTGTGTATTTCTTGAGTGGAATAACGAGGGATGTGGAGTTGATAGAAACGTCCTAGAGAAGCAGTCGACCGAACAAAGCTTGAGGATCGGTTGTATGGTTATGAGTACTCGTGGAGGTTGGTACTCCGTGGTCAAAGGAATAAGAGCAAGCTCAGTCACGCAGATGCCGAAGGCAAAACCCTAATGGCGTGACGAGATGGGAAAAAAGACCGTCTTCGCTGAAGTTAGTCGCTCAGGAAGGGGCGCGCGGTTGCAAACGCGCGGCCTGACTTGCGCGCGACTGGCCAGAAGCGAGAGCGGGGCGTGGTTCAATAGCTGCTATCCGAAGGCCATGATTGGAAACCATTCTAGGGAAGAATCAAGATCCGGACCAGAAAGAAGTATTCAATTCAAAGTTAAAGCTCAAAAGGCCGAAACAATGAAAAGAAGCGTTATCAGTTGTCCGAGAAACAAACAGTGAAGTGTCAAAGACGTAAAGCTCAGAAACCCTAAGACATGGATCAATCACGTATCAGAGGAAGCGAATACAATTAACCATACAATTGCGAATCAAGAAGAATTCGGTGACCGGTGCTTAAACAGGACTATCTCCCAATCATCCGAATTGATATGCATTCCACAAGAGAGGTAGCACAAGGTTTAAATTAATTACTGAAGTCAGTTTTGTGTTATATAGTCACAATTGCGCAGGTTATGTGAGTGGCGCAGACGTGTGGCGCAGTAAGTCCAACATTCACGCGTGCATTACACAAGAGGTAAGGAAGCCGACTTGTTCAGGGACGAACAAGAGTAAGTGTGGGGGATTTGATACAGCACAGTTGTACGCTACTTTAAGTCCTTTACATTGCTTATATTCTAACATATTTCAGGATAAGATTACGCTTTTGGTGTAGTTTTGTATCTCAGGTTCAAAAGAAGAGTTAGAATAAAAAACGCAACAAGAAGGCAAAAATTCAGAGCAAAAGACAACAACCTGACAACAAAGGACAGAAGACCACTAGCGCGCGAGCACTATGGCGCGCGAGTGTGGGGTCGCGCAGAAGACAGCAGAATGATGATGTCAGCAGACAGCGAAAGATCAGGAGTGATGACGTCATCATGCGCGAAGAATATTTCTAAGTTCGGTTTTTGGGGATTACATATTTCCTAAGCTGATTTTTAGAGATAATGAAGATTTCCTACAGATATTCTTGCCTGAATATTCATGGAAACCCTAGGAGGCAAAGACTATAAATACAAAGCTTCATGTAAATCACAAGTATGCACGCAGAAGGGACCAGACGGCTCAGAGCAGAATTCCGATTTAGCCGTGCGCGCGAGCTGTCACGCGAGCCTGCCGACGCACCACATCAGATTTGTCTTGTTATTTTAGTTGTCATATAATTATTCTTGAGATGTATCCATTCAGTATGTCTAGCTAACTTACTGAATTCGGTTTGGATTTGAATCTATGAATTATATGTTTTGAGGTCTTGTTCTTAAATTGCATGATAAAGTTTAGTATTATTATTCCGAACTCAATTGCATGATAATTAGGTTAGACAATTAAGCGAAGCCTTGCACCGCAGACTTAGTTGTAGAATCTATTATCTATAGTTAAACTATCAGAAGTACGTGACTGTGAATGATAGGAGTAACACTAGAATAGGCAGTAGCTACCTTGACCGGATTCTTTATTGACTAGATTAGGTTGAATAATAATATCATACGGACCTTGACCGGAATGTATGTGTAGGTTATTAAGCTGTGACAGGACCTTAACCTACGTGGACAGTATGTCATGTATCATTAGTGACCGAGGATAAACATAGAAATTCATAGTGAAGAATCTGAACCGAGCTCATCTCTTGCATCTTTATTTACATGTTTTATACTTGCTGTCTGTGTGTGCGCCAGTTGTACTTGTGCAACAGTTTTCTTTCCTTTTAATTGTTACTCACGACCCCAATTTTAGATTGTAGATTAAAAAGGAGATTTCTCGCCTTTCCCTGTGGATTCGACCCCAGCTTACCAAGACTATACTAGTAGGAGAGCCGGGATAAATTTGCAGCACTCAACGACGTGCTCGTCACCCATCCAATGAAGTTTAGAAGACTTGTATGAAAATATTATTGTAAAAAATTTAATTTTTTTTGTTTGTAATTTGATCTTAATAAAAATCTTCGTCAATGGTGTTATTTATAATTTTATGTTTATAAAAAATAAGAACACGGAATAGCATCTTAACAAAACAGCGATGTGGTAAAGCGATGTTAAATATATGACTTTTAACAACAACATATATAATGGAAAAATGTTGTTAAATGTATGACTTTAACAACGCTTATTTTTTTAAAAGCGCTTTTAAATATATGAGTTTTAAAAGCGCTTATTTTGAAAAAGCGTTGTTAAATGTATGACTTTTAACACGCTTATTTTGGAAAAGCGTTGTAAAATGTATGACTGTTAACTGCGCTTATTTTAAAAAAGCGTTGTTAAATGTATGACTTTTAACAGCGCTTATTTTAAAAAAACGTTGTTAAATGTATGACTTTTAACATCGCTTATTTAAGAAAACATTATTAAATGGTTATGAATTTTAACAGCAGTCGATACAACAATGCTTCGTTAAGAGCTAATAAATGATTAAAATAAGCGTTGTTAAAATACTTTTATGTAGTAGCTAGTTTTCGGTATTTATTGAAATCAACGATTCTTGCTTATCAATTTCTTGGTATTCTGCGAAATCAATGATTTATTGATTTATCTATAATGTCAACTTCTCGACATTGTAGAATCAACAAGCTGTTGACACCTTATTGCTCTTCTTAGCCCACCCGCGCTACATAAGATTGGTATCAGTTACCAGTTATTCCTGTGCAGATGCCTCTTAAACAACGTTGTGCAATCATGAAAGTGGCAGACCTTGAGGAGGAGCTTCAGAAGAAGGATGGTGTTATTGACGATTTGCGGAGGCATATAAGATATGCTCAACATCGATTGGATAATATCTATGGGAGACATAATGATTACTATGGTGATGATAATAATATTGTTTCTAATTTTGGAGAACCCATTTATGATGATTATTGTGATGATGTGGGTTGCAATGAAGATGAGAGTGATATTGCTTCTTGTTCCGAAGAACCCCTATATGATGATTATGATGATGACGAAGTTAATATTGCTCTAAGTTCAAGTATCCCTATTTACTATGATCATACGGATGATGAGGTTGATACGATTTTTAGAATTCAAGATCCTATTTATTATTATGGTAATGTGGAGGAAGAGCTTGAAGAGTATGTGATAGAAAATGTCAAATATGTTCTAGTGTTATGACCTACTATTTTAACCGTGAAGAAAATTGTTTACCCAACCAAATATTGCAGTCTGCTTGCAATGCTGACAGGAAAGTTTGCTCCTTTTTTATTGATGAGGGTGTCGATATTATTTTTTTCAAATGTGCATTGCGAATTATGTTGGTGATGAGTAAACTTAAGTTTTCGATTCTCTTAGCACATTTTGTGGCACGGGCAGATCTGATGCGTCGTAGAATGATATTAGAAGTATGTGACTATTATTCATGTAATTATCAATTTTTGATTTGAGGACAAACCTTTTCTGCCCTGGAGAGAATGATGCGTCCTTATTAAGTGGGCTTCGGACAACTTAATTTAATTAAGATACATTTTATTTTAGGGTTTCCTGTTATTTCATTTATAAACCTATTTTCATTATTCTTTGAGAAGTCTTTTTGATATTGAATAAAAAATAGGGTTTTCCCTTTTTGTCAAGTTTTCGGCATCTATTGAAATCAACAATTCTTGCTTATAAATTTCTAAATGTTTCGCGAAATCAGTGAGTTATAGATTTATCGATGCCGTCAAATTCTCAGCATTCTGCGGAATCAACGAGATGTGGACACCTTGTTGTTCTTGTTTGCCCACCCGTGCTGCATCACCTTTACAACCACAACCTTCAACTAGTTGTGCTTAGCAGATATCTCCTTGCGTTGTGTCCTTTAGCAACGAACGTCTTGCAACGTTGAACTCTATTTGCACTTGTTTTATGATATTATTTGCTTTTGGCCAATCCGTTTCATTATGAATTATGATAGTGGGTGTTCTACCTATTATAAATCGCTTATATGTAGGATTCAAAAATATAAGTTTCCCATGGAAGATCCCCAAACATACTCTACAGGTATGTCTCTGAAAACCTCGAACCATCTCATAGTGTGTGCCAAATTGTATACACATCAGGGACATAGTCTACATATTGTAAATGAAAATCTTTCCATAACCTAATTACATGACTGCGTGGTAAACGAATTGCAATAAAACTCTAGCATGTGCAAGTATTTGCTCTAATATTAACCTAAAAGGTGTTTGAGGTGCACTTTTGATAACTTAAACTACCATCTCATGTTTGTCAAACAAATTAATTCTAAAAAAACTAGTTAGTCTTGAACAATAAAAATATTCATAAGAGATCTTGTACTGAAGGTAAGTACCAACCGCAAACACACTATATTTGTAGTTTGTTCCACGATTTAGACGTCTATCCATATTGGAAACTTAACGAGATGATTCTTGTACAGGTCTCGACGAGCGACAACATATTCATTTGACTAAATGAATGTGCAATGAACTGATGCACAAATCGAGAGATCTTGACAACCCCTCAAGACATTGTTATAGCATTTAGATGAGTTTGAGTCATAGAACTCCATCTACGTCATTCGTCATACACATGAGTCCATTTTTATAATGAAATTTATTCCAACCACTGACGTATCATTGGCGAATGCAGAAATCAAATTAACATAAGCTTCCCTAGATTTTGAATTATCAATCATATATCTAAATCTTCCCAAACTCATCCTCTACGAAACGTTTATTTTTTAATTTGGTCTTGAAATTGCTCTTCAAATGTTGCAAACAAAACTTATGATATTTATGAGGAGGTTTTCATTCCTCAAAAATGGCTAAAGGAGTACCCAAAGTCCTTAAGAACATCCGCTCAAATTTTTGCGGCTCCAAACGCAACCTTTCCTCCAAAACATTCAAAAAATTGTCTTCCAATAACCATTTTCTTCAAACAAATGTTATCTTGCAAAAGTTGATTCCTAAGTCAAGTATGATCTTCTATGTACTCAACAAGCGCCTAACAACTTACTTTTACAAACAAATTTTATGGCTTGTTTTTGTTCCAAGGAAATATACCCCAAAATGTGGGATTGCTGAGCCAATTTGATTGAGAAAAAAAGGTTCACGCACCACCATGGATTAATAACTTACACAATTTCTAACTCTTCCATCTCATTGTTATCATACTCATCTTTGATCGTATCATTATCCAACGTTCTAAAGGTGACCATATACACCAAATTTGTTTACATATCAACAATGATGTTTAAAAAAACCACATAAAACCAACATCATATTCATATTAACACCGAATTCACATAATCTCAGTACAGTTATCATCAAACCCACAATCTAATATAATTAACCTTTAAACACACAGTCTCAATACAATTAACTTCTAAGAGATGAGTAATATAATGACAAAGTGGAGGCAAATTTAGAGTCGTTGAGGATTTTCGAAATGGAGGAGGGGAGAAAGTAAAGAGAGAAAAATGAACCCTAATTCTGCGACATACGAACCCGAGGTTTGAGATCACATGTAAAGTATTGACGATACATCTTTAAGGCTAGTAAATGAATATGTATCTTAATCACACACTTGTCAAACACATTTATAATTTCTTGGGTGACCTAGGGTCGAGCCTCAAGAGGGACGGCCTAGACTAATTACGAGCTACCTAGCACCACTTACGCAAGTTTACGAGAAAGGAGGTTTGGTCCTCTATCGGTAATGTATCTTCGGTAAGTACTGAAGACAATAAGATGTTTTTATTTTATGTATATATAAAAATGCGGGAATGATCTTATTTCAAACCTAGGTCATGTGACAACAACACGAGATATAATATTGCAAACATGTGAGTTACGTTTAATAAGCTCTAAGGTTAAAGTACTATGCATTTAAATTCATCTCTCGCTCCTTCTCTAGAATAGATGTAATACTTAGCGATGTGATTCTCAAACTCTCGCTCTATTGAATCGCGTTAAGAAAATAAATCCGTAATCTCAACCTCTCGATTCGTTGATCGGTAGTTCAAGTTTGCTATAAACTTAATCTAACTAAATTGTGTATGACACTCTCGTGCACAAGACGCTTCCCTAAGCTATACTCATGAATTCGAAATAACCTAAGTTCAACTCTCGTTCTTACCTTAGGCATTCAAAATTCAGAACAAAGATAGGAAATAAACAAATCCTAAACATTTACTTCATCATGCATGATAAAAATACATTATGTGCTAATTAGGTGATCCATACCCTCGACGAATCTAATATGGTGCATTAAAATTTGAAAATAACGATACGGGCAACGCGATCTTTGCAAAAGTCCTTGAAGTCGTGTGGTCTTGTTGTGTAGTCAGTTGCAACTCATTTGGTGCCCGACTCACTTTTCTGAGTCGCCCCACTCATTAGCTTAGAATGCATCTCACTTTTGAGTCACCCGACTCACTTGTCTGTGCATCAGCTATAACCAACATGAGGGATAAAAATGTGTCATGTGAGATAAAAATGTCATGTCAAATTTTAAAAGAAAAATTGCGATTTCAAACCACGGGTTTTTAAAAAGTGGTGATTTTAAAAATCAAAACTCAATCTTGACATGTTTTAAACAACGAAACTCATTTCCTAATATTTTACATTATCATTTTATTCCTTGCCAATGAAGATACTTGCAAACATTTAACCTCTTCGAGCCTCTATGGTTAACTAATTGATCTATTTTATTATGAAAATAATTTTTCAAAAAAATCAAAACTTTTATTTATTTGAAAAAGGTTTTCACAACTGAGGTTTGACAGCGTGTCATTACATTGCAAATTTGTATTTATAACCTGCTATACACTAGTATAGCGATAAATAAACTCAAGGGAAAGAATCTAGTCTTAGATTTTGTCTGAATTGCCCTAAAAGGGTGTTTTGCAATGGTAATTGACAACTAACAACTAAAGGTTTTACTAATACATGAGAGACAAAGTTCAATTAATTGATAGAGCGCATAATTAGTCTTTAATAATATGCTTGTGCGCATATTCCTTTGTGCGAGATTACTCGTTTTACGTAGTTTTGTATTTCAAGAAATAAAGGGAGCTTAAGACAAATGCACGCTAAAAGGATGCATTTGAGAGCATTTTACCATTACGGAGTTGGTTTGTGGTCAAGAAAAAGCATACAGGAGCTGCCAAAGAAAGAACTTGTGGAGATTTTTAAAAATGTGTGTGAGATGCAGAAGTGCGCATGAGAAGCATAAGTGTGCGCAAGGCGCAAAACACAGAAATGCGTAAAGGTATAGCGTGCCCCAAAGTGCGAATTAATTACGTCAGCAACGCGACAAATCTTTGAAATCTAGATTTGGCAATCCAAATTTCTTTTTTATTTGAAAATATTGTTTAGATTTCCTTGGACCAAAAGTAGATAATTATAGTTAAATATGTAAATGATGACAACTCGGAGCATCGCACGGATAATATTTACTATCTTTGACAGGATTCGTAAGTAATTAGACTAGATAAGAATTAATATCACATAATCTTTTGAGCAGGGTATGTGCGTGAATTAGGAAGCCTTGACGGGACACTAATTTGTATAGATCTGAACTATAGAAGTTGTAGAGTCGATGATGAAATGTGCATTCATAAGGTCTACGCCGATATATGTCATAGTAAACGCACTCACTATTGCCTATGCACTAACCGGTGCACTTTTCTGTTTCGTTACTGTTCGCATGCGCAAAACTTTGTGCACAATCACATCAAACCTAATCTTTACTTTTAGATTCAGGAAAGAAGACTAATCTACTGTTCTTTGTGAAATCGTCTCTTACTTAGTCAATGTACTAGTGGAGAGGAAATGACTAATTTGATGTCTACGACGCCACGCGTTCAGGAATCTTGCTACAACCAATAGTCATTGATAGACATGCATCAATCTAGCGAATTATAATTGTTCTAATTAGATAGTCCCGCTATAGGTCTTATCTAATTATAGTTCTATCTCCTCTTATCCGCTAAAGTCTCAAGATAACATAACATTTAGCTAATTAAAACACCACAATAGTACCAGCGCTAGGCGCTCCTTCTATGACTATGCAATGAAGTATCATGCAACTGATATTAACCTAACTTCATCGCTAAGAAAGCTCAAGCAAATAACAAAGCATACAATTCATACCAACAACAGAATTCACTAAATTAAAACATGTTATTCAACAGTATCATACAATGCCGCAACTCAATTTCCCAAACTGTCAAGGGAATTAACTACTCATAAAAAACATTGTAACTAAAGCAATAATCAAAACGGATCTCAAAGATGATGCAAATCTAAAGTTGAATAATGAAGTTGGCCAAAAGTATTTAGAAGCACCATATTTTCAGCCGCCAGCCCTATTGAATTATAAAAATTTATCAACATCCGTGAAAATAAATCATTCAATGTCTGCGGCTGACGTCAACATGAAGTCATCCAGCGGGATCCCACTTCTTTCTTCGTCTTCGTGATCTAAAAATGCCTAAAATGCTCCATATGCGTGGAAAAGCTCGCATGCTGTCCAAATATGTCTGAAATACAAAACATTACAAAAAAAGTTATTTTCACTAATAAAACATATAAAATAGATGAATTTAAGTATACGATGGATCATATAAATACACTCCATCATGGTAAGTGAGAGACAATCTTGATAGATTGATGGCAGTTTATGACAAAAGAAAACCAAATCAAGAGTCTTTAAAAAGAGGAAGGTGCGGACGGGGGACGCCTGAAGCTGAATTTATGGACAAATCCATCGGCCAAAGATCAAAATAGTTTCGGAGATAGTGTTCAGGATAACATTTGATGTGATTCAATTGTATGAGGATCAAACATAGCGCGTCCAAGAGGAAGTTAATAAGGTTTGTCTTCAACTCCTTTTGCCTTGATTATCATTAGCCCTCTTCAATCATGAAATGTTATTGGAAGTGTTCTTTACTTTTTATTCAATTTGAAGAGCATTAAGGTTCGAGTTACCATGGATGCATCATTTCCCACATTTTGTGGAAAAAATTTCCTCCCTTGTGGGAGATATTGCTTTCATCTCACAATTAATTAATTTAATGATTAAATTTAAATTTAAAAGTATGAGAGAGTGAGATTGGTGATCAAATCAACCGTTTAATTAATAAATATTTACGATTGAAATATTGTCGTACTAACCTCCAAAAAAACCTTTTCGTGTAATTATAAAGATAATTATAATGTTAATTAGACAAAACTCAATATATTGATGAATATGTACATGCACATTGAGTTATTTTGATTGATGGATAAAGATCAAGGACGGCGCTTATATTATTGTGGGAGACAATCCCAATAGTTGATTATTAATAATCCAACAGATGATATTTAAACTCAAAATAACCGTCAATTCCAACCGCCATATTTTTACAAATCCAACCGCCAAGTATTTTTGCAAACTCAACCGCTCTATTTAATCGTTAATAAATTAATCTCAATCGTTAAATTAATCAAATTAACGGTTAAATTTAGTCCTTCCGTTGCATAAAAATATAACATCTCGCTTGATATTAATCATTTGCTATTATACGATTTTTTAAAAATTACACAAATTTAATTACGTCATTGATAAAGCAGTTGACATAATTCACTCATAATGAAAAATCAAAACCATCCAAAATAAATTAAATAAAAACTGCAAAAAAACCAATTTAATTATCAGCCCAAATCTTAGCATTCCCAAATCCCAACGACTGAAAAGAAAGCGCATTTTTTTGATTCCCCAACTGCGCGACCAGATCCCATTCCCATCAATTCCGACAACAACCACTTCACCCGACGATTCCTCCACCGATCTCCGAAACCCACGTTCGATTCGCCAATTCACAGCCTAAAGACTCAACCTTTACATCCCAAATGCAGCAATTTCATATCCCTAGAAGATTTCTAAGTTTGTGATGTTAGGAGCCCTACAATTAGGAGTTGTAGGGTTGGCTTTTATTGTCCTTTTTGTGCCTATGGGAATGGCCGGTTGGCATCTCAGCCGCAACAAGATCCTTTTTTTCAGTGGCTCTTTGTTCATCTCATTAGCTGTGATCATCCATCTCTCCCCTTACTTCCCTCCAATCCCTGATTTTGTGCACTCTTCTTCAACTTCCTCATCTTTGCAGAAGCCTTTGTTCAATCGTGAGTCATGTATTTCATATGTTCATGATGTGGTGTTTGATTTTGTTGCATCAGAGGTTAATGAGTCTGAGTATGGTGTGAGTTGGGATTGGGATAGGAAGTCTAATGTTGTCTTGGATTGTGAGTTTCAGAAGCTGAGTTCTGTTGATGCGTCCGATTTGTTGAATGGGTCGTGGGTTGTGGTGGCGGGGGATTCTCAAGCGAGGTTCTTTGTGTTGTCATTGCTGGAGTTGGTTATGGATTCTGAGGGGATAGAGATGGCGCGAGGCGAGTTGTTTAAGCGACATAGTAATTATAAGACTGTGATTGATGGGATTGGAATGAGTTTGGATTACATTTGGGCGCCTTATGAGAGGAATTTAACAGATTTTGTTGAAGGATTGATGAGAAACGGTAGCTATCCGGATGTTTTTGTGATGGGGTCGGGATTGTGGCACATGCTTCATGTCACAGATAGTTATGATTATGGGTATCAGATGAGAATGTTGAAGAGTTCTGTCACATCTTTTGTTGCTAAATATTCAGAATATGGATCAGATGGTGGGGTTGCAGGGACTGGTAATATCAGGTCGCCTCACTTGTTTTGGCTTGGCATGCCGAAGCTGATAAGTGTAAGAATGAACACAAAGGAGAAGAGGGACAGGATGACAAATGAAATGGGTATTCGTTACAATACTGCGCTTCATGGTTGTGGAATTTTGCGACCGTTAGGGCCACTTCAACTCATTGATGTATTGTTGCTTAGTAAGAAGTGTGGTGAACATTGCACGGTTGATGGGATACATTATGAGAGGGCTGTGTATGATGCTGCTGTACATGTCATGTTTAATAAATTACTTATTGAGTCTCATCAGAAGCTATGATTCTTATGGGCAAGAGTCCATTTTGACATTACCGAGACCAGTGAATTGGAGTTAGAGGAACGGCCTTATCGTGATACTGGCAGAAAGAGTCGATGACGCTCTTCGATTATTAGTTGTTGCAAGATGTTAGTTATACCGGTTACTAGCTTCCGAATGGGGCCAATTTATTTTTCTTTCCTAGCAATTCAGCTTTACATGCTGTTTGCTGCTCCGAACACAGGTATGTATAAATTTAGAGCTCGAAATACTTGTATCTATTCTGAAATTCAGTTTTTTAATATCAATATACTCCGATTTTTTTCACTAGTTCTTATGCCATTCCCTCTCTATCCAATATTAAGCTTATTAATTATGTACTGATACTAATTACTGTGGTACACAAATGAACAATGGAGTTGAGTTTAGTCAAACATGAATGCTATTTGGTCTTAGGGGTTTAGTCGTTAGATTCTCTATTTCTTGTTTCTGCGTCTATCAAGGGAGTCTATCGAGGGGAAGGGAGTCTATTTAGGGGAGTAGAAATTGACGATGCTAATACCCATTAGATCTCTGGGAAAGAGGTATTTTAATTTTTTATTAAGTTTCCTATCCTATTACAATCAAAACAGAAAACAAAGTTTCCTTTCACATTACAAACACTAGAAAGTTGACTGCAGAGGCTATAATTCGATTTACTGAACAAGCTTTCATTATGTTTGCAGTAACCTTTATTTTACTTTGAACCGTTCAACACATGTAACCGAAGAACTTGAGGATGTATGAGTATGAAGCAGTGATGATCTATATACAGTGCAGACCTCTTCACTGGATCACACTTTACACAGTTCCCTTTATAACTGTTCCCCAAGGTGTTAAACAATATATTTTTTGCTTAATATATATTGTACACATGCAATCTTGCTGCCTATATTTTTATTGTTTTTCTTGTACGTTTGCAAAATAACATTATCGGTAATATCTTGTTCCTCTTATGAAATGTAAAAGTATACTGTGTCTAATAATATCTCGTTACTTAACATCTTATGCTTAGCATGCCATGCTGAAGTTTATTAAGTTATATTTCTACAACTTGTGTTTGGCAAAGCATGTGTGCGGCTATCAGTTTGGTGTCCGTCAGGCTAGGTTTGATTAATGATGAACTTGTGAAGTGTTTTCATGATAATGGAGCTTTTTTGCCCAGTTCGGGGAATTGCAAAACCAGTAACTACTAGAAGTATTTTTCATACTTCCCATGGCTGTAATAGTTTAATAAGTTGGTTTCATGTGTAATCTCTTTGTTTCTTGAAGAATCACAAATAAGACGCTTATCTTGAATTTTATTTTGTTTTGGTAATCAGCTAGGTTCATATTCTACACAATAATATCCAAACAGTCAATCTATTTGTTTTTATACTGCAAGATTGTGCTGCACTGTGACTTTAATTTGGTACACTACTTTTGCAGTGACATGTTTGGGCACCAACATGCTGGAAGTGGTTCAAGAAACATGGACCTATCTCAATCATCATCTTCAAAAGTCTGCCATAGTATTCACATTCTGTTAATTCTTTGTGCGGCAAAGTTTCACTTCAAGCATGAGTCCAGATACACAGTCTGTTACATCAGCTCCAAGTGGGCACACACTCAGAGCTGATCGCCCTGCTCTGAACCCCTGGTGTTGTAATGCTTCCAGAGTTGAATCACAGTGACCATTCCATTCCATTCCATCTGTTTTGGTTCATTTTCTTCGTATAGCCGTGCATCTGAGATTTGTAATCGATTTATATAGAGTAGTGCAGTGTTTCCTTGGCTTTTAAGTCTAGTATGGAATAGGTAAAGGTTGTTAAGCTCAAAAGACCTGTTTGCAACTTGGCATGTGAGCTTCTACTATTTTATAAAGGGTAAAGGGGTCAGGCTTGTTACAGCAAACTGACATTTTATCAAACTGAGCCTTAAGCCACTTTCTACAAATTAGTACTTCTGCTTATAGTTTTAACCATAACAAAAGTTTAGGCACGACAAATACACAGTCATCTTCAAATCTAACATTAGTGATGCCAAATGCAAATGTGGCAGGGCGACAAACATCCTTTGTCTATTTGCTGCCTGTGAATATGAGAATCATCATATATGGCTTTTCAAGATGACCAAGTACTGCATGCATTGTTTTTACAGATGATCACTAAATTAGCTACATCGTTATTACGAAGAGATTGGTACGTAAGCTCGAAATCATTTGCTTCAAATAAAATTTATTTGTTTCGGGTCTCAAACCACTTTGTTCAATACACATACATCTATCCACCAATCCATCAGAGGAGTCAAATGGATGGTGAAAGATAGTACCAGGATACATATTATGACATAACATTCCTCAGTTCATTGGGAAGTTTTTAGCCTTAATAGAAAGAAGCGAGTACCTCCAGCAATGAGGAAACAAACTCCATTTGGGTTTCCTCATCTATGGTTGAGAAGAGAGGTACATGGACGAACAACGATTTTATGTTGTTTTTTTCTGCGAAATAGAGTGACTGGTAGTAGACATAGTTGCATACAAATCGCCCTGCATCATCAGAAGTTGTCACATCATAGCCCATTTGTGCCAAGGACTTGGTGATCTCTTCCACTGGCAGAGTAGTCTGAAAAACGAACAAGAAATTTTCATTGGTCGAAACCATAGCTAGAGAAATTCTCATCGGCATAAATTAGAGTAGAGTTTTATTAAATACCTTTCTAGTTCTGGTAATTGATCCATCAGCAGGGATGATCGGAACCCTCTATTGGGAAAACAATATTACAAAGTTAGTTTCTTATAATATGCAAGAAGGAATAAGCCGACTACTCTTACTAGATATAAAAGTATGTATATTCACCTGAGGTTTCCACCCCATTTCATCCGGGCACCGAAAAGTGGCTTCATTGACGGCCTGGTTTTCAATGGCAAATCTAGACGCACCACTGTTGACTCCAAAGTGCAACTGCAATGAGAAACGTATACCTCAATGAAACCAAAAAAATCATGTACAAAGTCAATATCAAAAACGCTTTTAACTAAAAAATCAACTAATTCTGTGTATAGTTGTCATCATATATCTTCAAGGTTACTTGTATCAACAAAGTTTCATCCTGCTCATATTTTTGAAGAGAACATTTTTGAAGTGAAAGCTTCATCATGTAAATAATCGGCTTACCCACAGAATTTTTCCACCTGAACATGTCAGCTCATTATCCTTTTCAAACGCAGACTGCAAAGTTTGGAAAAGGGTTCCAAGACCCCCTTGCCCAGCAGTCTCAAGAATGTTGCAACTTCCAAGAATCAGACCTTTTGATGTCCCCTTTTTGTTCATATATTCTTTTAAATTTCCAACAATAGTTTCAGTCGGATTCTCAGCCACTCCATGGAATTTCTTGAAACCGGTCACATGGACAGTCACAGCTGAAGGCCCTTCTGAACCCATCTTCAAATGATGCGCACAGATTCAATTATTTCAAGCTTATGACAAAAATCAGCTTCCAACTCCTGCAAAGAAAGATTAAGGAACATAAAAGTCTACATTTTGTCTCACAAAAATTGGAGGAATTCTATCAGGGGTAAAGACTGTTACAATTACTGAGAAATAAAACAAAATAGAGAGACGACATGGTTGCTTTGAGTCAAAGGAGAAATCAAATAAATAAAGTGCAGCAAACCAACTCAAAGAAATGTTCTCTAATCAAGAAAGTATGCTATTCAAACATAAATCACCAAAAATGCAACTTTGCTTAAGCATTGTTTTATGAATGAACTAAAGTGATAAGTGAGAGACATTACTTGCCATAAAATGTTGGGTTCTGTCTAAACATGGGTAGGTATGTTCTTTTAGTTTCAGCAAATCATGATTAATTCGTACACATTCAAACTCCAAGCAGACAATGTTTTTCCATCTTGAAAAATATGTAAGAATAGGCGTGATAAACAATGAGTTCAAGTTCCACTCGAAGTCTCAACTGAAAAAATTATGTACCCGAAAATTCTATCCCTTAAGCAATAAAACACGAAAAGAGCTTCAAAGGGATTTTCTTCAAACATTGTATTATACTCAGAAGTCATAACAAAATTCTCCAAATGGTAGAATCAAGGCCTCATCTTTATAAGGCTGCTAAGAATTCCTTAAAGTGATGACCAATCCAACAACATGCTCATCATCATCTATACAGAGTCAACAGAGTAGTAAAATTACATCAAAACAAGGACATCCAAAGCAATAACATCCAACACACCAGCCATAACAGCAGCAAAAGGAAAACAAATGAATCAACAAGTCAAATCAAGCAAAGACACCCAAATTCAAACACAACGCATCTTCAGACCTGAAATAAACAAACCCCAGTTGTGAAATTGAGGAGATCAGACTGTATGAATAGTAAAATTCTAATCCAGAGGACATTAAGAAGTGGGTTTGGAGGAAAAAGATCGGAGCTTTACGTACCTGCTTCAGTCAATCCAAACAATCAATCAATCCAACTCCCCAGCCCCTTGTTGGGAATAATAGTAAAATGATGGTATTTTTTTAAAGAAGAAAAAAGATGGGAATGATGAGCCACCCAACTTGAATAGCTGGCACAAATTAATGATTATCTTTCGAATGGGCATAATTGTAATATACTATATGATCTTAATGGTAATAGTTAATTACCGTCGCACATTAAAATGACATTGTTTGGACGTTTTAATTACGATTCTACGTATTTTGAGTGAACTAGTTTGAAACCGATATATTTTTTATTTGCAACAAATAATTGTTGTACCTAATTTAAATTCTGTTATCCGATGAAATACCATATCATTTTTTATAGAGTTAATTGCCCCAAACCACCCATAAAATACGCCTTTTCTTCAAAACCACCCTTAAAATAATTTTTCCAGAAACCACCCTGCCGTTACACCTTTTTCCCAGGAACCACCAGCCGTTAGTGCATCATATTTAAGCACCTTATTTTTGCCAAAAACCACCCATAAAACTCTATTTTTTCCCTAACCATAACTCACAAGTTAAATCGATAAAAATTAACTAATTTGTACAAAATAATTAGTTTCAATAGTACCTCATAAATGCGAATATTAAAATATGTTAGAGAGTCGAGTATCATTAGGTTATTATAACTTTTATATAAGTGTTTAATCGTATGTCGTCTTTCGATTTGTTAAGTAAGTGTTTGATTGTATATCACGAGGACCTCAAAGATATGTAATTTAAACTATGTAAGAGTGCCGAGTAATATGAAGTATTATACTTTTTTAAATTAGTGTTTGATTGTATGTCGTCCTTTGATTTTAATAAAAAATTGTATGTCTTATATAATAATTTTATAGAGTTTATATATGCTAAAATATTTTCAAAAGTCAATAAAACCATAATTGACATTCAATCATAATATTTTAAACAACAAAAAAAATTAAATGTATAATTTTATTACCTATTGTTTTTAATTTTATGTTAAATAAATATTATACTCACAATTATTTTTAGACTTCTTTTAAACCACCCATAAAATGTTATTTTTTTCCAAAAACCACCCATTAAAATGCGCTGTTAACGGAAAAATTAACGGCGTTAACGGCTGGTGGTTATTGGGAAAAATGTATAACGGAGGGGTGGGTTCTGGAAAGAAATTATTTTAAGGGTGGTTTTGGGGAAAAGACGTATTTTATGGGTGGTTTGGGGCAATTAACCCTTTTTTATATTTTTATTAAATGTAATTATTGATATTAAGATTATTTTAAATTATTTAGAAGTAAATATATGTTACGATATTAGTTGATGATTATAATATCAATAATCATAATAATATAAATCAGTAGCTCAAATGTATATCTATTTCACAATTATTTTTAAATCATGAGACATGACTCAATCATTAAAATTAATAATAATCTAATGTTTCAACTTAATAATTTGTATAAATGCAACTACCAATTCTAATTTAAAACAAATATAAGTTTCAATCGTAGTTAAAATCAACAACTGGTAATAAGTGTTCGCTCTCATAATTTTTATCTCTCTTTATCCTAATATTTTGTATTAAAAATCAATATGAATTGTTTTCCTGTGGTCGGACTAAACCAATTTCCAAAAAAAATTCTCCCTTTCTTACAATATTTTATTTTAAATTTTATTAAAAATTGTTTTTCCATAGTTGCCATTAAACTAATTTCCAATTTTACTTTGTAGTTTTAAATCTCTTTCAAATATATATAAATATGATTAAAATCAAGAGAAACAAATAATTTTGGTTAGACGATGGGATTGTACATCGTTGATTTTGATTATTCTATGGGTAGAAATTAAAATAATTTTTAATTAAAATTGAAATCAATTAGCAAAAAAACAAGAGACACTTGACAATATTAATAGATGGAATGATGGAAATCAACGGACAAAATGATGTCCTCCATCTCTCATGAATTGGCTCCTTGAACATTTCATATATATATAGAGAGAGAGAGAGAAAGAGCAGATTTAGAGAGACAGGAAACATTTGTTAGACATAAAGACTCCATCTGGTCTGTTGGTTTAGTTAGATCGTACGGTTATAATTAATTGTTAATTTATAACCTAATATAGAACCACTAAACCCTTTTGCACAACTGTCATGCAAAGTAACTGTCACGTAACTCCCACTCAAATTAATCCACACCGTCTATTGTTAATATTTGAACGATCAGGATTTAGTCCTTTTGTCTTACACAAATCAAAATGTCCTTCTAGATCTTTCTCCTATATATATATATTTGACTCTTTTGTGTTATTTATTTTCTCTCTATTATAATAGCAAGAAGTTTTTATTCATCACAAATTGAGTGCCCCTTTCATAATTCCAATTCATTTTACAAATTTCTGTGCATTTTAATCTATAATGAACAAAATTGAAACACCGCAGTCTTTCAAATGACATTTGATTTAATAAGTTGATTGTTCAAATTAACCTGAATGTCAACGAAAAAATCGCTCGATATCCCCAAGTAGTTTAAATTATAGAAAGCTTTACAAATTTGTCTTTAATAATATTTTTCTGTAAATATTGGAAAATACATTACTAACATCCCTGCTGAATCTTCATGAATTGTGGCGTCTTGATTGTTATTCACACCGTTACATAATCTAATTGTAGTAATTCTACTCTAGCAAGAATGACTGTCCTAAGGCACTAACTAGTAATCAATTTGTATTAACTAGATCTAAGAAACAATGTTTAAATCACCTAGTTCAGTCAAGATTCAATCAAGAATTTAAACATGCACAAAAAGTAAGGACAAGGAGCGATTATATCGTTGTTATATGTGTGTATGCACTTTACTTCACGTTGAGCTTGGAGGCTCGGTTAATCTACTATTACTCCGACGAGAATCCGGAACCGTCCGTTTACATATACACATCAACAACACCAAACAGATGTGGTTAAGCTCACTCAGAAAGAAACTTCACTCACATAAAACATCATATGTGTAGCTTCCATACATCTCAATGAAACGTCGTATAGTGTTGAATCAAAATGATACATGGTGGCTAAGTCATCTTTCGAATTCTCGTATCTTCCTTGAACTACAAGTACTTGCAGCGCTATCAGCTTCCAACCATGCTCCGACGTAAATCTTTGGTTATATTTTACACATATTCCCTTTGCATGCCTCTCCTGAATTTTAGCCTCCGTTATCCTTTTGAACACAGAATTCTGTCCTTAACGGATCTAAACTTGTCTCCCTTAGTTCTTCACGAACATCGCTGATTTTGACCTCAACCTTTAACTACTTAACTTGAAGTCGCTTGTTGCACAACAATCCCTAACACGTTTTTTCAGAAGTTTTCATAACAATAGGTAGGACAAGTTTTGTCAGGGACAGTAGAACTAGGCATTGACATTTGGCCCTAGGCCGGAAAAAGCCCAAGGCCGGCCTGAAACCCATCAAAGCCCGGCCCGAAAAAAGCCCATCGAAAGCCCATTGAAGCCAAGCCCTGTAAAATATCGGATGGGCTTGGGCTTCGTTTTGAGGCCCTAGGCCCGGCCCACCGGCCCGGCCCGTCCAAGCCCATTCAAAGTCCGACAAAAATTACGGATATATTTCAACATATTTGATACTTAGAATATTTTTTTCTGATCTAAATAAGGTTTTCTTAGTTATATCTAATTATTTTAAACTATACGCTCTACTTTTCAGCATATTTTTTCATTTCTTTATTATATATTGTGTAACACATAGATAAAAATTATTAGACATATCAAATATTATTTTAAATAAATTTTTATGCATTATTATTATTTTTAAACTATTAAAAAATAAATTTTTAATTACAAATACCGATTTCTTTAATTAACTTATAATTAGTATGAGCTTGTGGGCTGGGCTCGGGCTTCACAATTTTTATCAAGCCCAGCCCAGCCCGAATTTTAGTGATGGGTCGCAAATATTAGGGCCGGGCTCAAGCTTTGATTAATGGGCTGGGTCGGGCTGGGCCGGGCCGAATGTCAATGCCTAAGTAGAACTATAAATGGTATCAGAGCAAACACCCAACACATAGGGTGAGATCAAGAGAAATACAAGATGAGTGGAATAGATATGGAAAAACCTCCTAATTTGAAAGATAAAGAGTGTTACTACTGGAAATCAAATATGAAGACATATATCATATCAAAGACAAGCATGCATGGAAAGCCATAGTTGATGATGGAGAGCCAACTGAAATACATAATGCAGATCAATGGATATCACAAATTTTTAAGACAGATGGTAAGAATATGACAAGAATGGTAAAGATGAGCAAGGGGAACAGACACTGGTTATTGAATATGCTAAAGAAAGCACTAATGAAAGATGTGTATGTAAACAGCCTAAAGCTTTGTTGATGATGAGCAGCCAAAATATTTATACCGTCTAACCAGTTGGTTTCACCAAAGCCTTATGCATATAACAAATCGAGACCTTCAGGTATGAGTCGACACTATGCGTAATCGTGAACTAGTTTGACATGGTTTCTTATAGTACTTTATTGAAAGAAGGACGAATGTATGGACTACCAGAAAAGGAGAAGGAAATGTCATCTTTAATTTCAACAAATGTTATAATATTTTATTTAGGTGTGCTCTTTCAGATCTGCGACAAATTCAGGAGAATATTTGAAGCTACAAAAAGGTGACGAAGAAGTTAGCCCCCAGAAAGAAGATAATATATGTGGAGAAGCCGTAAAAGAAAGCGCCTAAATTTATATCTAAAAAAACTATGAACGAGAAGAATGTAGTTGACCAAAAGGCTAAGGACAAGCCAAACAGAGGAGACTATCTGAGATTGTAGTTTAGCAAATGGATTGAGTCAATACATCTGATGTTGATATTGTGAATGTCGTTGTTGATGGTGATATGGAGGTTATTGTGTTGCTGAAGTTGAAGTTACAAATACATCTAGGGGAAGTAGGGGACATATAATGTATGGGTTAGGGAGAGCCCGATCAGGATAACACCTGACTTGATTAACGAACACTATGTGATCAACAATGAGGAGACTGTCGAGATCAGATATGAGGAAAATGCTAATGGGAATACCTTGGCGAAGAAGTTAACTGGAGGATCACTTAACCTATGTTCGCAGATTAACATATGTTGTACTTTCTGCTAGACATGCTGATAGTTCTGAACCATATGTATGACCACTGTTTGGATAGTTTGAACATGTATACCCGTTGTTGAGTTTGTGCCAAAAAGGGGGAGAATTGTTGATGTGGTGACCTAAGGATGTTTTGCATGCTAGATAATTTTTGATTTTACGACTAACTGTAAGTAGAAATTAAGTTAGTACTCAGAAATTAAGATCGGAGAACCTGTTGAATGTTAACGTTTCACAAAAACTGACATAGACGCAGATATGTCCTAGTTGTTGACGAGCATGTCGTTGAGTGCTGCAAATTTGTCCCGGCTCTCCTACTAGTATAGTCTTGGTAAGCTGGGGTCGAATCCACAGGGAACGGTGAGAAGTTAACTTTCTACCTACAACTAAAACTGGGGTTTGTGAGTAAACAAGAAAAAAGAAAGAAAACTGTTGCGCAAGTACAACTGGCGCACACACAGACAGCAAGTATAAAAGGTGTTTATAACGATGCAAGAGATGAGCTCGGTTCAGATTCTTCACTATGAATTTCTATGTTTATCCTCGGTCACTAAAGATACACGATGTATTGTTCACGTAGGTTAAGGTCCTGTCACAGCTTAATAACCTACACATACATTCCGGTCAAGGTCCGTATGATATTATTACTCAACCTAGTCTAGTCAATAACGAATCCGGTCAAGGTAGCTATTGCCTATTCTAGTGTTACTCCTATCATTCACAGTCACGTACTTCTGATAGTTTAACTATAGATAGATTCTACAACTAAGTCTGCGGTGCAAGGCTTCGCTTAATTGTCTAACCTAATTATCATGCAATTGAGTTCGGAATAATAATACTAAACTTTATCATGCAAATTAAGAACAAGACCTCAAAACATATAATTCATAGATTCAAATCCAAACCGAATTCAGTGAGTTTAGCTACTCATACTGAGTGAATACATCTCAAGAATAATTATAGAACAACTAAAATAACAAGACAAATCTGAGTGGTGCGTCGTCAGGCTCGCGTGACAGCTCGCGCGCACGGCTCGGCCGGAATTCTGCTCTTCTCTCCAAAATCGCGCGGTCTCGCCTCTAATACGCACACTTATGATTTCCATGAAGCTTTGTATTTATAGTCTTGCCTCCTAGGGTTTCCACGAATATTTAGGCAAGAATATCTGTAGGAAATCATCTTCATCTCTAAAAATCAGCTTAAGAAATACTTGATCTCCAAAAACCGAACTTAGAAATATTCTTTGCGCGTGATGACGTCATCGCTCCGGATATCTCGCTGTCTGCTGACGTCATCGTCTGCTGTCTACTGCGCGACCCATACTCGCGCGCCATAGTGCTCGCGCGCTAGTGGTCTTTTGTCCTTTGTTGTCACCTTGTTGCCTTTTGTTCCGAGTTTCAGCCTTTTTGTTGCGTTTTTGTTCTAACTCTTCTAATCAGCCTGTAATACAAAACTACACCAAAAGCGTAATCTTATACTAAAATATGTTAGAATATAAGCAGTGTAACGGACTTAAAGTAGCGTACAAAAGCACTCTATCAGCTGTCTAGGAGGAGGCCAGTAGTTCGAGAGAATATTACAGAGGACGTGTCCTAGCTATCCAACAAGAGGCGAGTGATTATAGAGAACACTTTAGAGGAGGAAGCAGCGTGTAGGAGAAAAAGGTTGTCCTAACAAGTCATTGAGCGGGAGCTCTACACTGAGGGGAGCTCAGTACGCATTCAGACGAGTCGGTAGTAGAAGAACTTGAAGAGGGAATCTTGCAAGTTTGTACTTCGTTTTCAATTGTTACTAGTTGATAGCTACTTGTTGTAATTGAGAAAACTCGATCACACGTATAGACACTTTGTCCCCAAAGTGGGTTACCAAATATATATAACACTGCTTTTTGTTTTCACTATCTGTATTCATTTGAAATACAGCCGAAACTATACTAAGGCGTTTACAAAAGTTGTCATAACAATAGATGAGACAAGTTCTATTAAGGACAATAGAACTACATAACGTACACCTGGACAGGCGTGTTCCAGAAGGTGGGAAGGAGGGGCATGGCCCAGGTCCCCCTCCCGGAAGGACCCATCATATATTTTCATCTCGCAAAGTTAGGATGGTTATTGAGTGTAATATACGGAAGAGGGTCGAGTTTGATTCTTGTCATGAACATATTTTTATTTTGCTTTATTTGAACAAAACTCGGTGAGTAAGGGCCCAAAATTATGTGTTTGCCTTGAGCCTCAAAACGTTGGGAATGGACTTGATTTTGAAGTTTGAACAAGCTGAACACAAATGAGAGGGTGATCGGCTCAATAATATTCGTGAACAAATTGCATGTTTTCGTTTAAAAGTCAACTATCACATTTATATAACTTGTCAATGTCCAATGTCTAATTGCATTTTAGTAGTTAGTAGTATGATTCTTTTTCTACAAAAGTTAGTGAAGCTAACTGAATTATTAGTTGCTTTAGAATATTAAATTTCAGTTTAATATTTTGAAATCACTAAGACAGAGGTTGAACACTAGGAGTGTCCAAATGTAGATATGTCAAAATTACCCATTATCCGTTACCCGCCCTTTATCCGCCCGTTAAAATACCCGTCTATACCCGCCCGTTTAGAGATAAAGAGTAATCATACCCGTTACCCGTTTATACCCGTTTATTATAGGGTCGCCCATTACCCGCCCGTTATATTTCATTAGAAAAATTCATTAAGTTCTACTCATAAACTACCGTCAATCTACTAAAAAATTAGATACTCATTTTCGTATTTTACAAATAATAGAATAATTGTAAAATAAAAATATGTAGTTAAAGGGTAAATGAGTTATTAATGGATAAACGAGTCTTTAATGGGTAAACGGGTAAATTAATACTCGTTACCCGTTTATACCGTTATCGTATATACCCGCCCGTTTATACCCGTTTACATAAACGGGTAAATAATACCCGTTACCCGTTTATGCCCGTTACCCTTTATAACCGGGTCATACCCGCCCGTACCCGCCGTACCCGCCCCATTTGACATATCTATCCAAATGACCCGACGGTCAACAAGCCCGGTAAAAGCCCGACGGCCCGACGGAGGGCCTGAGCCGGTACCTTAGGGTCGGACTCGGGCTTGTCTTTTGAAGTCCGTTTTTCTCGAAAGTTCGGCTCTACCCAAAGCCCGAAAAAGCATGTTCATATAAACTATACGATTTATGAATATTAGTGCTGAATTCGTATTGTTTGAATATTATTTGATATTTCTGTGACAACATACACTAAAATATATAGATTAAATAACCAACTCTAATTTTAACATAACTGAAAATATGAATATACTAAAAACTAAGTTTAGAATATTAATTACATTTGATACAAGTTCGAATATTTTTATATTTAAAAATAATATATAAAACAAAACAGATGGGACAACTGTCCAATGGACTCGGCATTTTAGAGTGAGACCCGATCCAATGGACACCCCCTAATGAACACCATGTTAATCGGTTGACTGTTTATGCCCTAACTCGACGCGACAGTTGAATGGTGGAATTGGACGCTATACAAACCTTTGTGTGCTCAAACCTTGAAATGAGCTCACATGTATAGGAGTAGCTCTTATTCACGATTCGTAAACCAACAAAGAAAGCATTATTATCTAGAGAATAATAGCTCTTATTCACGGGTTTATTGATTATATATAGCATTGTTGTTAACCGACTAAAAACCAAGTAAAACACAAAAGCAACCATGGCGAAGAGGCACACTGAATAACATGGCAAGACAATGGCACACAGAAACAGTTAGTATAAATGAGGCAACCACCCCTGATCAAGACTGATGAACTTAACAGCTGGTAATATCAGGGTTTCAAGTAGGGTTTTTTTGCCATTTCTGTAAGTTGCACGTACACATACGTTTGCCAGAAACTGTCTAAAAATCTACTGAAGATAATTGGCATTTAAGAAAAATATAGATATGATCTATTCTTCCGGTCCCTCTTCATTTATAGCTCATCCTGTAAAAAAACAGCCAGACCCAAGTCAGAATTATTACTATTGTTATTCATTTAACTCCAATGCATGAAACATATGGCATGGATGAAAATATCCCTTACATGGTCATGTTCGTGGTCATGTCCATGGCCATGTTCGTGGTCATGTCCATGGCCATGTTCGTGGTCATGCTCGTGATCTTCCTTTTCATCGTCAGAAGCATCTTTAGCACCATCCTCTGCATCGTCAGCTTCATCTTCAGCCTAAGTAGAGTACAAGACAATGAGTAATGTGGTCGTCTTCCTTCAAAATAATAA